>JAJIBD010011336.1:0-52560 GCA_021461705.1 Cryptotis parvus
CCCATTGTGGTTTTATTCCAGGCTCTGCACTCAGGAGTTACTCCTGGCAGTGCTCGGGGAACCCTATGGGACGCCGGGGGATCAAACCCAGGTTGTCCTTGTGCAAGGCAAATGCCCTCCCTGCTGTGCTATCACTCCAGCCCTGGAGTTAAGTTTCAAAGGTTTTGTCTCACCATATGGGATCATGTCAGGAATGAAAAATATCCTTGTTCTTAGGGGCTGGCCCTGGTGCTTTGGTTTCTGTGCAAATGACTCCCAGGAGTCGCCTCATGACCTTCTGGGAGGGGGCTGGAGAGCAGGTACAAAGCGAGGCTCTCCTTGCATCGCGGCCGACACGGATTCGATCCCTGGCATCCCCATATAGTCAGTCGCCTGAGCACTGCCAGGTATAAGTCCTGAGCACAGAGCCAGGAGTAACCCCTGAGCATCTCCAGGTGTGACCAAAAGAAAGCCAAAAAATAAGTAAGAAAATAAATAAATAAATAAATAAATATATAAATAAATAATAAACAGGCGAAGGCACTTTCCTTGCATGTGGTCAACCCAGGTTCAATGCCCGACCTCCCATATGGTTCCCTAAGCCCCACCAGGAGTGACCCTTGAGCTCAGGAGTAAGCACTGCTGGGTGTGGCCCCCAAACAAACAAATAAATCAATAAAAGTAAAGATAGTTTTTGGGATGGGACTTTGACAAATAAGCGAAGTCAGGTGAGGGGGCCGGCAGGCTTAACCCAGCCTTTGGGGAGGAACTCGGGCAAGGAACCCCTTTCTCTTCAGGGCCATCCACTCTGCACCCCAGCGCCTCCAGCCGGTCCCGCACACCTGTCTAGGGGTGCAGGGGCGCGTCAGACCCGGGGAAGGGAAGGAGAGTGCTTGGGAAAACGCTCCCCGCATCCCTTCTGGTACTCCACGCAGTATTTGCAGGGCTCGGGGGGATGGGGGGGTGTTGCTGGGACCCGGAGTCTCCGCCCCAGCCGGGGAGGCCCAGCCAGCCCCAGGCCCGCCTCCGGGAAGGTAAGCACCACCTTCTGGGGTGCGGTCGGGGGCGCGGCGGCGGGCAGGCGCCGCCCCAGGAATAGTGACCCGGCGCCAACGCCGCGCTGCACTCGGGGCTCCCCGCGCCGCCGCTCGCACCCCTGCGCCCCGCCGCCCCGCGCCCGGCCCGCGGCCCCGCCACCATGCACTCGCTGTTCAGGAAGAGAAACAAAGGCAAATACAGCCCCACGGTGCAGACGCGGAGGTGAGCGGCAAGCGGGGCTCGCGGGTGCGGGGCCCGGGCCGGCGCGAACCGTCGGGGTCCCGGGAGCGCCATCCCGGAAGCGCGCATCGAGGCGCGGGAACCGCGTCTCGAGGCGCGCCAGCAACGTGCTGCTGGTCTGGGGTCGTGGGAGGGAGTCGACCCCGCGTTTCTCAGAGTTCGGGGAGCCCCGGGGCGCTGATGGAGCGTCTACAGGGCGCGGCCTGAGTGGGGTGCACTGGGTGTTCATGTCCTAGTGTCCCTGTAAGTTGGGGCGGCGGGGGCCTCCCCGGGGCCGGGAAAGTGGTGTGGTTCCAGCCAAGGGTGGCTGGGACAGAGACCTAGAGGTGTTGCTCGCTGAGAGGTGCGGGGGGTGGTGGCCACACCTGCTGACGCTGGGGTCCTGGCCAGAGGAGAGGCAGGGCGCAGGCTGAGAGTGCCCAGGCGGCCCCGTGTCCCATTCCGCGGGGTTCTTTTCAGGCCCGCGTGCCTTGTGCCAGCCCAGGCGGGTGTCCTGTGCCCCCCACCCCAGCCGATACTGGCCCTCCCGGGAGGCCGGCGGGGAATGACAAGTCTCGATGTGTCTGCTGTCACCGCGGCCCACGGCCGTTTTGATAAGCCCGACGGAGTCACCTAATAACTGGTTTAGGGGAGGCTGGTGGAGATGCTGTGATTGAGGGAGGGGCGGGCCACACGCTGCCTGGTGCCCCTCTAGATAAAACCGGGGTGGGTGGGGTGCGGGCTGCTCCTAGGCGGATCGGTCTTCCAAGCTTCTCCTCCAAGAACCTTCTGGCACTGGGGGCACGCGCCTCCCCCATGGTGCTCGCCCCTTCCGGCCCACAGGAAGGCAGGAGGAGCCGAGTCCTGCCCCGCCTCTGTGGTCCAGCCCAGGCTGACCTGTCAGACAGGTGCAGCCAGGCCCTGGCACAGCCCTGCTGAGCACCTGGCCCTGAGTCCAGCACTTCCCCACCCTGCAAGCCCCACTTGGGGCTCAGAGACGGTCCCTCCCCGGGCCCCCTGCTGCTCCATCTTTCACAATCTCAGAGCCGGCCAGGGCGCAGAGCATCCAGCTGGGGCCGTGTTGCACAATCGGGGCTTCCTGCCAGCCTGGAGGCTGTGCTGCCCCCAGGACTCTGCCCACCCTCCAGATCCCCCACGCGCACACCCACACACCAGGAGATGGGCCAGGCTGCACCGAGCAAGCCCAACCCCACCCTCTTGAACTTGGCAGCCCTGGGGTGTTCCCAGTAGGGGGCCAGAGGAGCTGACTCTGCTGTGAGGACGCAGCGTCCTGCCCCCTCTGTACTCCTGGCCCTGGCGGACACACTCTGCCCCTGACTGACAGTCCCTGATCCTGGGCCTCTTCCTCCAGGAAGCCTGCCTATTTCTCCAGTGCAGGGTTTGAGTTCCCCTCTTTGGGTCCCTTCACGGCTCAGAGCAGGTGCCCTCTGCCCCCGTGTGGTCTGGAGCATGCAGAGACCACACGTGTCTCCCCTCGGTGGGGATAAACTTGAGGATAGGGCTGTGAGGTGGCCGGGAGCCTCCAGTCCCATGGTCCCAATGAGAATCTATATTTTTTGGGGGATTTTTTTTTTTGCTTTGCCCAGCAGTGTTCGGGTCACTGCTCAGATGAGTCAGGCCTGTGTATGCAAAGCCTGTGTTCCACCTGCAGAGCCAGCTCTTTGCACCCGACAAGGTTTTTTTTGGGGGTCACACCCAGCAATGCTCAGGGGTTACTCCTGGCTCTGCACTCAGGAATTACTCCTGGCGGTGCTCGGGGGACCATATGGGATGCCGGGGATCGAACCAGGCCGGCATGGGCCAGCCGCATGCAAGGCAAACACCCTACCCGCTGGACTATCGCTCCAGCCCCCTACAAGGTTTTTAGGGCCAGAGAAATATACTACACACACTCAACCAAATATACACTTGGTTATTATGTGGCTGATTCTGGTTTGATTCCCAGAAGCACATATGACCACTCCCCGCCAAGAACTTCCACGAGTGATCTCTGAGCAAAGCCATGAGAAAGGTCTGAGCACCAGTGGGTGTGCTCCCCCCTCAATTTCTTTTAAATTAGATGGATGGGGCCCTGGACTAGTCAGGGGTTAAGACACTTGCTGTGCATGCGGCTGACCCTGGCTCCACATCTATTATTGCATATGCCCCCCCCCCCGCCGCCCCACAGCATTGCCAGGAGTGATCCCTCAGCACAGAGCCAGGGAGTCAGCTCTGGGCGTAGTCTGATGTGCCGCCCCCCAATAATAACTGTATTTGATGGAGGTGTGTGTAGTTTAACATTTGCCTTCAGATCGATGTGTGTGCACTCTACTTGCACTTTTCTTCTTGTGATCAGTGTTTGAGAACTAGGCTGCTTGCAAACACAACTCTTCTTGCAATTTTCTTTTATTTTTCTTTATAAAAATTTTTGTTTATCTTTTTGGGTCATACCGTCCGTGCTCAGGGATTACTCCTGGCTCTGTATTCAGGAATTACTCCCAGCAGGCTTGTGGGACCCTATAGGGATGGCAGGGATCGAATTGGTCTGCAGCATGCAAGGCAGGTGGTCCACCTGCTGCACTTTTGCTCGGCCCCAATTTTCTTTCCTTCTGATGAGAATGTCGAATATCTTAGCTGCTTCCAGGCTGTCGGAACAAGCCTGGGCTTCCTGGGCGAGATCTGGGGTGTGCTGGTCCTTTCACTCTGTGTCCCTCAGTCACAGACGCCCCTGGAGCTCTGGCCTGCAGTCCTAGGTCCCAGGGTGCTGACCCCAGGAGCTCTGCCTCGCCCTGAAACCGGGAGGGTACAGTGGGTGTGAGGCCCAGTTCTACCGAAGGGTGTGGGAGCTGCCGTCACACCTGACTGATGACAGGGTCAGGCCGGTGCTGAGGACAGCGTCCAGCTCCACAGGGAGGAGCTGTCAGTGACTGTCCCTGCTGGACCAGCCGTGCCCTGGGCTGGGGCCCTGCAGGCAGGAGCTGAGGCAGGAAGGGCTGAGTGGCAGGCCTGGACCCGGTGCTCAACGCATGCCCGTGTTGGGGGGCAGCAAAGGCACCCGTGGTGGGCCTGCACGGAGGAGCAGGTTGGGCACTGCCCGGCGCTGGGAAGGCCATGCTGGGTGTTGGGGGTGTGGGGAGAGGTGACATTCCTGTCCCCATAGGCACACGTCTGGCTGCAGAGCTGAGTCTCAGAAGTGCTGGACGGGGCACAGGCTTAAGCATATGGGGCTTCTGGTGCTGCGTGGCTGGGAGGTGGAGATCAAGGGGAAGGTGGCTGAAGCGTTTTGGGCGGAAGAGAGTGGCTAGCGTGCTTCCCTGGTCTCTGTGCTTGTGGAGCATAGACTGGCTTCCTTCATCCTGTAGAGTCGCACAGCCTCGGCTCTCCATAAATCAGGTGGCACTTTGCCCACCACTGAGACCTGAGTCCCAGCAAGCAGCCTGGCCTTGCCCCAGCTTCACCTGGGGAGGGTCCCTGTGGCAACAGCCCCCTTGTGATGGGGGGCAGGCTGTGGGGGAGGGGCTGTGTCTGCCTAGGGCGGAGCTGAGGGGCCGGACTGGGCGGGATGTGTGAGCACCACAGCTGGCTCCAGCCACTCAGGGGTTCCAGTTTCCTCCTCATCGAGATGGGTGAGATGGGCGGGACTGTGGCCCCCTGGGAGAGCACCCGCAGGGAGTGTGCGTGAATGTGAGTGTATGAGTATGTACATGTCTATGAGGCATGTGTGTTAGTGTGTGTACATGTGATTATATGAATATGTGCATTTGTGCACATGGGTGTGTGTGCGTGAGTGACTGTATGCATGTGTGAGTACATGTGAGCATGTATGGATGAGTATGTATGTGTGACTGTGTGCATGTGTATGTATGTATAGATGTGTGCACATGTATGTGAGTGTGTATGTGTGAAAGTGAGCAATGTTTATGTGTGTTCGAGGTCTGTGTGTCTACACTGCATATGAGTCTTATGTGTGCATGGGTGTTAATGGGCCTTGGCCCCCTTCCTGCCTCCCAGGCACTAGGACACAAGCTCACCCTGGGCGAGTGACAGCGGGGGTGGCTCGCCCCTGTGTCCCCTCCTGCCGTGTAGCTGAGGACATGCAGGCTGCTCCTCCTGACCCGCCACCAACAGAAGCGCCGCACCCAGAGCCTGGTGCTGGCTTCGGGCTCATGTTGGACTAATAGACGTCTGCCCATGGGCTGGGGAGGAAAGTAGGTCTCTCTGCATCCTCAGGCTCGTGGCAGCTAGTGGCAGGGACTCCAGGGACAGCCCAGGGTTCTGTGCCCTGCGGCCGCCGCCCCTGCTCTCTGCCCCCACTTGCCCAGCCTTCTCTTGGCAGGTGGACAGGACCTGGCACCCGAGCGTCTGAGTGGAGCCAGCACACTCTGGTGAGGGTGGCCCATCCTGCCCTCAGCACTGGGAAGAGGGAGCTTGGGGGAGCAGCCTAGTCCCATTTGCCTCTTGGGCAACACCTTAGAAGCAGTAGGGCATTGGGGGTGGCTGTCCAGAGCATGGCATCTGGGCTCCCGCGAGAGGACCCTGTGCCAGCCTGCGCCCACCGCCTGAGCCTGCCTGAGCCCACCTGGTCAGAGCTGAGATGGGGTTTGGCCTCTGCTCTCTGCGCAGTCGGGGGCATTGTGTCACCGCTTACAGGCCTGGGTGGGCCCTCAGCATTCTGCAGCTCCCAGCCCTCCCCCTGCACTCTGACCCCTACTCCCAGCGCTGGTGCCCAGGCCAGGGCCCTGTAGCCGTCCCTCCCCATTCCTGTTTCTGTCCCCATCCATCCCCTCCACAGCCAGAGCCAACCCCGTCCCTGCGTCCCTATGTTTTTGCCCACCTCAGCTCCACCCTGCTCATCTCCCCTCCGTCCTGTGGCTAACCCCTCCTCTCTGCACACAGGAAGGCAGGTAGTCTTCCTTGGACTGTCCCCACTCTGTGTTTCTCTGGCTGCCCGCAGAGCCCACTGCCCTGGTGGGGTCCTATGGGGAGGGGTAGTGGGTGGGCATCATAATGGGTGGGCATCCAGCCAGTCTTGGGCTTTGGGCAACCTGACAGCCCTGCCCTATGGCCCTGACCCATCTACTGGCCCCGTCCCCTCCTACTGGCCCTGCCCCTTCTTACTGGCCCCTCCCCTGCCTGCCTGGCCCCGCCCTGCCTGCCTGGCCCCGCCCTGCCTGCCTGGCCCCGCCCTGCCTGCCTGGCCCCGCCCTGCCTGCCTGGCCCCGCCCTGGCTGCTAGGACCCTTGGTGTGCCTCGCTTTGTTCCTCTGATCCTGTGTGGGACTTTCTGGGTCTGACTTTGTACCGCCAAGGATAGAGCTTGCTCTTGTCCCACTGAGACAAAGCCATGCTCATCCCTGGCATCCAAGG
This sequence comes from Cryptotis parvus, assembly GCA_021461705.1. Taxonomy (NCBI): domain Eukaryota; kingdom Metazoa; phylum Chordata; class Mammalia; order Eulipotyphla; family Soricidae; genus Cryptotis; species Cryptotis parvus. Next base: position 6,603 of record JAJIBD010011336.1, read on the forward strand.
GACACTTGTGGGGTTAGGGAGCAGCGAGCTGGGCGCAGACACCTCGCCCTACATGCAGGCCTGTGTACCTGGGGCCTCCCCTGCCCCAGCCGGGCCCCTCATGAGGCAGGAATGAGCCTCTTGCCTGCCAGCTCCCTGCTTGCCACCATACTCTGTGGGGTGCAGATTACGGGGGTCTGTGGGAAAGCTCCTCAGGCATGGCAGTAGCGGCATGAGGGGGGATCTGTCCTGGGCACCGTGTCCACTGCAATTATCCACAGTGACATGGTGCAGAGGTTACCTGAGCCCCGCTATGGCTGGGGGAAAGTCTGCCCCTAAGCGCTTGGTGCTCCACTATGGGGCTGGGGAAATTCCTTCTGCCCAGATCCACTGTTTGTGACAACAGCAACCGACCAAACGGGCAGAAGGACCGTGGGCAGCCAGCTTGAAGCCTGTCATGGAAGCCTGATTTCTCCTGCAGGGTGGATGGCCCCACCCTGAGCATCCGTGGACGCAGAGCAGGGAAAGGCAGAGAGGGGCCTGGCCGGGAGGGGCAGCCTCCCTGGGCAGAGCCAGACCAGGTTCTGAGCAGCTGTCCCTGCTGGCTGCCCCCGGTTTAGGACCTGCCGCCCCCGGACTAATGGCTGGGTGTGGAGGACTTTATAGTCCAATTAGTGTGGAAGTTTCTGCTGGGGAGAGTATCAGTCCCTGGACCCGTCACTCAGGATTTTACTGGGTGCTTCCTGGGTGCTGCTTTATCATGAGACTTTCTTCAGGAAATGCGTGTTCTCAGGCCAGGAGCCCCGACTTCCATCTCCTGCACCATGTGGTCCCCCAAACACCCCTGGGAGAGGAGACACCCCCCAAGCACTGAGCTGAGAGTAGCCTTCCACGCCCTGCACCGTTGGGTGTGACCCCCCAAATAAATCTCCCCTCCGAGGAGACTTCCTGGGGAGGAGCTCACCTGGGGCTTCTTCGTCCTCCGCTTTCCTCACGCTAGCCCAGAGCTGAGCCCAGGGCTCTGGTCCCTTCCTGATTTCCAGCCTGGCTGCAGACGAGAAGGGACCAGATGGCAGTGGTGGGGGGAGACCCACGCTGACTCTCCCCTCTGACAGTCACTGGGTCCCTCCCTGATGCATCCTGCTTGGCCTTGGCTCTCAACGCTCCGTCAGCCTCATGTCAGGGAGCCTCAGCTGTGTTTGTGCTCGGCCCCTTGCTGGTTCCCCTGAGGGCTCGAGTGCCACGGGCTGAGGTGCTGTAGCGTGTGCCGGGCCACTGCCTTCTGGGTCAGCCTTCTCAGGTCCTGAGTGTCCGGCTACACACAGGTGCGTGACTGCGTGTGGTGAGCGGCATGCGGAGGCCCAGCGCCTCAGTGCTTCCAGGTCCCCATGCGCTTTGGCCGGAGGTGCTGCAAGGGTTAAGGCCGTCGTCTTGCCTGGTCTGATGGTCCCTGAGCCCCACCAGGGCTCACTCCTGAGTACTGCTGGGTGTCAATAAAGAGTGACCAGAGTTCTGCTCTGCCACCCGTCCCCCTTTTCTTCCTGGTTGTTCGGGACTCAGCTGTCCGCTGGGGCAGCGGGTGGGGCCCCACCCGGCGGCTGTCTGGGTGTCAGTAATGACAGGCACTAGCTGCCATTAGGCTGTGACTCCGGACAGTGAGGGCTGACTCATCTCTGGGGCCCCTCGGCAGCCCTGGGGCTCTCAGGGACTACGGGAGCACATCGAGGGGTGCTGAGGAGACCAGAGGTTCCTATAGCTGGTGGACGAGGCCAGTCTCTGGACGCTCGTTCTGGGAGAAGGGTCTTTCCCAGGATGCCAGGTGACCCAGGGCTGGGGTGTTTCAGCTATGTTGAGGTGTCTAGAGAGACAGCAGGGCAGCTGTCAGCCCAGACCACCTCTCCGCAATGACTCGGCTTCCAGGAAAGGTGTAGGGAAGAGTCCCCGGCATGAGGGTTCGAGAGAGGGACGCTGTGCTAGGCACACCTTCCGCCACCCCCTCAAAAAAAAATGACCTATTCAGAGGGAAAGGCTGGAGATTCTGCAATGGCTCCTCGGTCCCTGGCACTGTCGCTGCCCACTGGCTGGGGGCACCCCTGCATCCTGCCGACCTCCTGACACATTCAGAGAGGTGACTCTGGCCCCTGGGAGTTAGATCCTGCTTCTGGCTGTGTGACCTTGGGCTGGTGTCATCACCTCTATGGGCCTGTCTCTGTCTGGACAGCGGGCAGAGGGGAGTGGCTGTTGTGCTCTGGCACCTCTGCGCCACTAAGCACCCCGAGTCTCTGCCAGGCTGTCCCGGCCCCCAAGAATGAGACGCAGCTTGTCTCAACATGATTATCTAAGAGACGGGAGGAAGGAAAGCACCCGAGGCCATGGAGCCTGGCACCTGGGGCTGGCGAGTGCAGAGCTGGCCGAGTCAGGGGTACACAGCTCCCAGGGGCCCTGCAGGTGTCCAGCAGCTGTGCTACTCATCCTTTGCTGCCCAGACACCCCATGTGTGCCCTGTGGGCACCAGGGACCACTCAGACTCTGGGAGCAGTGAGGAGAGGTTTGTAGACATGCATACCAGGGCTAGCACCCTGGGCACCTCCCACCAAGTGGGGCCCCAGCGGCTGCCGGGGCAGGGGGACTCCAGGGGAGTCAGGCTCAGTGGGGTGGGGCTCTTTGGGAGGGGTGCACCCTCCTGAGCATTCCAGTCATTCCTACGACTGCTCCCCCACCCCTGCACACCTCCCTGCACCCCACTGAGCAAATTAGCCCCAGAGGCAGGACCCAGCACTGCCATGACTTGTGATCTGGGTCAGAACCTAGGGCCTGAGTCAGCTGGGGGAGCACAGGTCACTCCCACCAGGACTGGCCAGTACCTGGCCATCCTCAGCCCCGCAGGGCAGCAGGAGGCAGACACCTTCTGCTGTGGGCACTTACTGGCCTGTGTCTGCCCCCCCAACCCTGAGGGCACATGCTCTGTGGGGTGTAGCTGGAGCCTGGGTTGGAGTCAGGCAGCCCAGATCAGGTGTCTGGGCAGCCTACAGGGGCCTGGGTGCCCAGGCAGTGGGCATGGCACTGGGTCCAGCTAAGCCTCCACCCACCTCCTAATGCAGCACCACCCAGACGCCCCCAGAACTGTGAGACCACTCAGGAGTGTGGGGGGGAGCAGGGCTTGGAGCTGCCCAGAATTGCTCTTGGCTTGAGGTGCGGAAAAAAGATCACGAAACGTGCCGTGAGTCATGTTCTGGGCACCGACTGCCAAAACACTTTGTGTTTTGTGTATCTGCTGAAAAATCTTTTGTGTTTTTGATTTTTTGGTCTTTGGGGCCACACCCATTGGTCTCAGGGCTAACCCTTGACACTGGGCTTGGGGATCACTCCTGCTCTGCACAGGGGCTGTGTGGGGTCCCGGGGCAGCACCCCCATTGACTGCATACAGGACAAGCACCTTCCCCACCACTGTCCCTGCAATCCTTCCGTGACCCTTGTAAGTGCGTCCCTAGAAAAACTTTGCAACCCAGTGGCTGGCGCTCTGTGATGGCTACACAGCATAATACCTGTCAGAGCCGGCTCATTTCTCAGCCTTCTACTTGCTCCTTGGCAAACAGTCACCCCCTTATGGAACCGGGAGCTGGAGGTCGGTGGCAGAAGGCGTGAGGCCAGCTGGGCTGCTGGACACTGTGGCCATGTGGCAAGCAGTGTCCTCCCAGCCCCGGTCCTGAGCCTGTGGGGTAGGCGGTGACTTCGTAGTCTTAGCCAGAGATGCCCCCAAAAGACGCAGGTGGCAGGAAAGGGCTGTGGCAGAGGTGGGCAGGGAGGAGGGCCGTGGGGGTGTCTCCATCCCAGACAAGGGGAGCAGAGGAGAGTTGGGGGACAGAGGGGCAAAACTGCGGCATGGGTGAGTCAGGGTGCAGGGGTGGCAGGGCTGCGACACGCCTGAGTGATGAGGGGACCTTCAAGGCTGTCCCACGTGGAACCATGTGAGGAGAGGGGAGCTGGGTGGGTCTGTTCGCCCCTTCTTCCTTGGGGACTTCCCTTTGCAAACAAAGATAGCTCTGGGAGCAGCAGAAAGCCTGTTTGGGGGAGCAGCCCTCCCCCCTCGGGCCTGAGCTCAGTCCTCTCCTCTCTCCCCCTACCTCCTGTCCCTTTCTGCAAGCCCGTTCACAGAGCAGCTTCCCAAGGACAGAACCAGGATTCTGCTCCCTTCTCTCCCAACAAGCTGCAGGCACTGGCTGCCCCCACACGACCCTGGGTGGGGTCCTTGGTTTGCTCATCTGTGTAATAGGCAGGTGGGGCTGGACGTCTCCCCAGACCGACAGTGCTCCTGGCCCGTGCCCCCACGTCCGGCTCGGGCTTCCCACTGGGCTGGAGATGGTGGTGCTGGGGCATGACCCCTCTCTCAGGAGCTGTTCAGGCCCCTTCCCTGGGGTGGGGCACACCTGGGCTTTCCTGGGCCCCTGGTGGCATCTGGGGTCAGATGGCAGGGCCATATCTCGGCCTCCATCTGACAGCCCGTGGGCACTGTGTCTGCTGCCTCATTTGGCTGATTAGTGCCATAAAAGCTGGACTGGCCCGGCCAGTTACTGGCCTCGTGACCCAGCCTGTGCCCCCAGTGACTACCACACTGCCTGGGTCTGGCGGGCATCCATGGTGCTCCTGGGCATCTGGGAGGCAGGACCCACTGGAGCCCTTTTTTTGGCTTTTGGGTCACGCCCGGCGACGCTCAGGGTTACTCCGGTTCTGCACTCAGGAATTACTCCTGGCGGTGCTCATATGGCGGCATCCCCATATGGGATGCCGGGGATCAAACCCGGGCCAGCACAGGCCGGCCACGTGCAAGGCAAACGCCCTACCCGCTGGGCTATCGCTCTGGCCCCCACTAGAGCCTTTTATCAGGCAGGACCCCAAACCCCAGTCGGCAGAAGTGCTGGTGCTCTCCGGGGCCTGAGTTCAAATCCCTACGCTTCTCTGCTTCCTGTTAGTGGACTGGGTTCAGGCTCTAGAATGTTCTGTGCCTCAGTTTCCCTACCTGTAAAGTGGGGAGAACGGTGCAGCATTCTCAGGGAGGTGGTAGGACTCCAGGACAGACTGAGGGCTGTGGCTTGCTGGGCGTGCACTCAGCTCTCTAGCAGACTCTTCCAGGTGGCTCAGCTGCCGACCTCCACGGGGCATGGGGCAAAGGGCACCAAAAGGAGTGAGGGCAGCAGGAATTGCCTCCCGCTGCTTCACTGGGGAATGAACTGGTTTGTGTTGATCCAGTATCTTCCCCACACCCACTGGCCCTCGCAGACCCCACCTCTCAATACCAGCTTTCTCCGCTCCGGGCCCTGCGGGTGCAGGAGCTGACGGCTGGGGACCCCTCGCTGCTCGATGATGGTTTCCATCCGTTACCTTCTGAGGGGCTCCTAAAACTCCGCAGAGACTGTTCCCCGGAGCACCCCAGCTGCTGGCCTGCGGTCTTGGTGCCCTCGAGACACGCCCCTGCGCCCAGCCCGTTTCGCTCACCTCCTGCTCTGCCCACAGCATCTCCAACAAGGAGCTGTCGGAGCTCATCGACCAGCTGCAGAAGAATGCGGACCAGGTGGAGAAGAACATCGTGGACGTGGAGGCCAAGATGCAGAACGTGAGCTTGGGCCGTCCTGCCTGCCAGGGACAGACTTATTTTTGGGGTGTGGGCAGCTCGCTCCCTCCCCGTGCCCTGGTCCTCAGCCACCCAGGCTGAGCAGCTGGGCCCTGACCTTGGGTCCTGACACATGGAAAGCACGTGCCTGGCCCCTCTTGAGATCTCTCCCTGGGCCCCCTGAGACATTTTTAAGCCACATTGGGAGTGGGACGGACCCAGAGATGGGTCCCTGCGCCCCAGGGAGGCTGCCCAAAAGAGCCTGCAGTTCCCAGGTACCCCCACCCCACACAGTACAGAGCCCAGCCCCAAGCAGCAGTCCCTGAAGAGAGCCCCCAACTCTGGGTTCCTGCCATGGGGGGGTCCCTATGCCTGCATGAGAATATGGCCCGGCTGGGCCCCTCGTTAGCTCCTGGTGTCACCCACCCACTTGCTTTGTGACCTTGGGCAGTTCACCTCCCTCTCTGCCTGCAATCCTGATCATCCTCCTCTTCGGGCGGCTCTGAAAACTGGGAGCAGGGCCAGTGTCTCACATGCATGGCCCCCATCCCCCGAGAAACGAGTGAGAAAATGGGGTGACTCCTTAGGCCCCTGTGCCTCAATCTCCCCTCCTGTGACCCAAGTTATACACACTGGTGAGCCGCCATGGCCGTTCCCTGCCTGGGAGCCCCCTCCAGCCCCTCGGGCTCTCCTGTATGGGCCCCTATAGCTGGACAAATGGAGCTGAGGCCCCAAAGGCCCCGAGCGTGCCGAAGACCCTCATGCTCACACGCCCTTCAGGGAAGCTGGAAGTTTCCAGACACGAGGGAAAGCGATATTTAGCGCTTTGCGGGCCACGGCTGCTTGCAGCTCACCTCGAGTCACATAAACTGGCTGTTTCCTCAGCATTCCTGCCGGGGAGGAGGGCAGCGGCAGGTCCCCCAGGGTGGGGCACAGGGGGACGGGTCATGGGAAGTTTAGGGTTCAACGGCCCCTCTGTGGAGAGCTGTGTCCCTCCTCTGGCTGCCCAGATGTCCACCCAGTCAAGGGCCAGGCACGGGCAGCATCAAAGGGCAGGAAAATGGGGAGACAGGATAGGACACAAGCAATGAGAAATCTGCTCCTTGCCAGCACCCTCAGGCTTTTCTGGAAGCTTCTTCTCTGTGTTCCCCCCAAACACCCCTGCCGGCCTCCCTCCCTAAATGAAAACAGCTCTGTGGGCGTGTCCTGTTTTTCTTCTAGCAAAGTGGTCTCTGTTCCTATAAACATTTCAGGACTGAGGAACACACTGAGTGAAGCCAATTAAAATTGTGTGATTCCACTGTGAGGGAGCTGGGAGCTATTAATTCTTTTTTTTTGCTTTTTTGGGTCACACCCGGCAATGCTCAGGGGTTTCTCCTGGCTCTGCACTCGGGAATTACTCCTGGCGATGCTCGGGGGACCATATGGGATGCCGGGGATCGAACCTGGGCCAGCATAGGCCGCCCGCGTGCTGGGCTATCGCTCCGGCCCAGGGAGCTATTAATTCTTGATAGTGTGTGTGTGTGTGTGTGTGTGTGTGTGTGTGTGTGTGAGTGTTTGAATGTAAGCCTCAGAATGTGTGTGTAGTAGGGACGGAGCGATGGTCAGCGGGTAGGACATTTGCCTTGCACACGGCCGGCCCATGCCGCCCGGGTTCGATCCCCAGCATCCCACATGGTCCCCCAAGCACCGCCAGGACTAATTCCTGAGTGCAGAGCCAGGAGAAACACCTGAGCATTGTCGGGTGTGACCCAAAAAGCAAAAAAAAAAAAAAAAAAATTAGAATGTTTGTATGAGAGTGACTGTGTGCGTGTGGGGGAGGGACAGGCCTGGGTCTGGGACTCGCCCTTTCTTTTTATTTGCTTCATGATTCCAAGGAACAAGGAGGTATTTGGAGGATAATTTCGAACTGCTTTTAACTTCAAACGACAGAGTTACAAAGAGAAACAGGCTCTGAATTAATCAGCCAACCCTCCCCTCCCTTCTCCTCCCTTCCTCTTTCCAGAGACATCCTTCTTACCCCAAGCATCTGGAATTTTTTTTTTTTTTTTTTTTTTTTTTGCTTTTTGGGTCACACCCGGCAATGCTCAGGGGTTACTCCTGGCTCTGCACTCAGGAATTACTCCTGGCGGTGCTCAGGGGACCATATGGGATGCCGAGAATCGAACCCGGGCCGGCACAGGCCGGCCGCGTGCAAGACAAACGCCCTACCCGCTGGGCTATCGCTCGGCCCCGGCATCTTTTTTTTTTAATTAGTGAAGTGAGCATGTCACACCAAGTCACCTGCAGTGGCGTGTTCTGGAACATTCTCCTGGTCCTGAAGGGAACCAACCCCACGTGCATTAGCTGTTACTGTCCCCCCTGTCCCCACGACCCTGCTTCCTGGCTCAGGGGTCACTTCCCTCGGGACTTTCACAGTGTGGCCCCAGCTCCTGGCTACCCTCTCCCTGTGGGGCTCCCTGGGGGTTTCCTTGCTAGGGAGGGAGGGAGCCCTGAACCCATGTCTGTAGCCTGTGACGACCCCTCAGGGTCCCCAAAGGCAGCTGCTCTGCTGTTCTGACCACCTCCTCCCCACCCCAGGATGTGGCGCGTCTGCAGGGCGGCCGGCAGCCCGAGCACCGGGACGAGGCCCTGCAGAAGGTGTCCGACTCTGAGAAGCTGCTCTACGTGCTCGAGGCGGACTCGGCCATCGCCAGACACATGAAGCACCCCCAAGGGGACATGATTGCAGAGGAGTAGGTCCCTGCTCAGGGCTGGGGGCCCTGCTGGATGCCTGGCACCTGCTGACACCCTCACAGTTGGGGAAATTGGGGAAACTAAGGCTCTGAGAGCTGCTGACCCCTTCTGGCCTCTGTAGAGGCCCCGTTCCCCTGATAGCCCACCTTCTAAGCCTGCCCAGTCCCTGACCACCCAGTCCTGTCCTGGTGAGGCCCCCTGGGCCCTCTGGGTGGTGGGCTCCAGGGAACAGTGGACTTACTTCTTCTTGAACTTTCTATGGTTCTGGGCACAGGGAGGAAGGAGGGAAGCCAGACTGTGGGCAGCAGGAGTCTGTGGTCATGTGCGGCTGCAGCCAACCCCATGGCCCTGTCCCCACAGAGCCCAGGCTGGGGTGGGAGTGAGGCTCGGCTGAGTCCCGCAGTCCAGCCCCTTAGCCGGGTGCTCTCTGCCCGCTCAGCATTCGCCAGCTGAAGGAGCGTGTGAGCAACCTGCGCCAGAAACACAAGCAGATCTACAGCCTGGTGGTGAAGGACGTGGACCCCCAGGTCAACTGGGCGGCAGTGGTGGACGCGAAGCTGGTAGGACCTGGCCTCTGCTGGGAGAGCCCCCTGCACGCCTTCCCCCATCCTTCTGGGGAGGGCTCCTCTTCCCTGCACCTCCTGGTGTGTGCCGGGGGGGGTGAGGCTCAGAGAGGCTTGGCTAGCCGGGGGTCACACAGCAGCATGGGTGTGCCCGGGACTTACTTCCCATGATGGCTGGGGAGGGGGTAGCAGCCTGGAGGGTTGGAGGGAATGGCCAGATCTTAAGCCATCATTTTTTTGCTTTTTTTTTTTTTGGGTCACACCCGGCGATGCTCAGGGGCTACTCCTGGCTCTGCACTCAGGAATTACTCCTGGCGGTGCTCGGGGACCATATGGGATGCCGGGGATCGAACCCAGGCCGGCACAGGCCGGCTGAGTGCAAGGCAACGCCCTACCCGCTGGGCTATCACTCCAGCCCGCCATCATTTTTTTTGGGGGTGGGGAGGACACACCCAGTGATGCTCAGGGCTTACTCCTGGCTCTGCACTCAGGAATTACTCCTGGGGGTGCTCGGGGGACCCTATGGGATGCCGGGATCGAACCTCATTGGCCACATGCAAGGCAGACGCCCTCCCCACTGTACTATCTCTCCAGCATCATTTCATTTTCGTTGTTTTGGGGCCACTCCTGGTGAGGCTCAGGACACCCTGTGAGGCTCCAGGGATCGAACGTGGGTTGGCTGCGTGCAAGACAAACTCCCTCCCCCTATACTCTGGCTCCGGCCCCCTTTTCAGTTCCTTTTTTGTTTTGCCTAGATTTTGGGACCAGCCCCGGTGGTGCTGGGGCCTGAACCTAGGGCTCCCCTCCTAAATGCAAAGCATGTTGAGCTGAGCTCCCCTCTGCCCCCAACTCACTTGTACTGTATGGGGCAGGCAAGTGATGTCCGTGGCTCCTGCACCTGTGAGGGTGCTTGGAGCCAGGCAGAGACTGTCCTGGCCCTGCAGGGACCGAGCTGAGCCCCTGTGCGTCCTCCCAGGACCAGCTGAGCGCCCAGAGCTTTGGGACGGACCTTCCGCTGGTGGAACACCAGGTGGAGCAGCACAACATCTTCCACAATGAGGTCAAGGCCATCGGGCCCCACCTGGCCAAGGTGGGCGCATCAGCCAGGCGATGGGAGGGACGGGGGCAGGAGGCTCCCTGTACCTAGCCCTGACTATCCCTGGGTCTCCGCTCTGCCCTCAGGTGCAGAACAGTGAACTCCAGGCCAAGTACCAGAAGCTACTGGTGAGACCCTGAAGAGGGCGTGGCCATGGGGCGGACAAGGGGCGGACCAAGGGGCCGGGCCAATGGCTGTGGAGAACAGGGCAGGCGAGTCCCCTGCAGGTGGCCGCTGCTTAGTGAGCGTGACAGGGAGGATGGTGGGAAGGGTCGGGATCCAGCTTCCTGTGCCCTGCCTGAGACAGTGTCCCGGCTGTCTGGCTGCCAGTCCAGCGTGAGGGAGCCAGGGTGGGGAGATGGCGGGCCTCTCAGAACCCCAGTGTCCTCATCTGGGGCTTGCAGTTCCTTTTATTTTTCCCTTCCACTTTTTGGGTCTCATCCGCTGGTGCTCAGGGGTTACCCCTGGCTCTGCATTCAGGAATTACTCCTGGCGGTGCTCAGGGGACCATATGGGATGCCAGAGATCGAACCTGAGTTGGCTGCATGCAAGGCACATGTTCTCCCCTCTGTACTATCACTAGGCCCAACTTATTTGCAATTGCTTCGGGCTGTTGAGGGCCTTGGCACTGCCTGGCGCGTGGTCTGGGGGCCACAGAGGCTTTGACGCCGGTTGTTTGTGTAGTAAAATACACGCAGAGCCGCCTTCCTGCCCTGCCACCCCTGCTCGGCCTCAGAGGCTTGGGATTGTCCCTGCAGTTTCCAGAGAGCTGAGGCTGCAGGTCTGGACGGGCAACCACGCGCCTGCCTCAGCTCTCCCTGAGCCGGACACTTCACAGCAGGCCGAATGGACGCTGCGCAAGTGTCTGCCCCCTCTGACTGCCCAGGGCCTGCCGATGGCCAGAGATTAAAGCTGGGGCCTATGGGGCCTAGCCGGAGGCGCCCAGGTTGCTCAGTGAGCACTGCACGCTGCTCGCCCACAGGCTGCCTCGCAGGCCCGGCAGCAGCACCTGAGCTCGCTGCAGGACTACATGCAACGCTGCACCAACGAGCTCTACTGGCTGGACCAGCAGGCCAAGGGCCGTGTGCAGTACGACTGGAGTGACCGCAACCTCGACTCACCCCAGCCGCCGCGCCAGTATGAGGTGGGCAGCGAGGGGGGTGGGGAGGCACTGCTGGGGGAGCCCTGAGGTCACTCCGTGAGCCTCCGCCCACTTTACCACAGAACTTCATCAACCGGAACCTGGAGGCCAAGGAGGAGAGGATCAACAAGCTGCACAGCGAGGGGGACCAGCTGCTGGCTGCTGAGCACCCGGGGAGAAACTCCATCGAGGTGTGCGAGCCTGAACGGGGCCTTCCTGCCTCCCTGCTCCCCCACCCCGCCCGGGCCTGTGCCCAGCTCTGCTCTGAGCCAGCTGAGCCACTGGCACTGCCCCTTGTGCAGTGCACAGCCCGAACGCCTGTGCTCTGCCGCCCTGTGTGGCCTGCATGTTCCTCCTCTTCCTCATTCCCTTCTTCCTTCCCTTCCCTTCCTGGAAATAGCTAAGAGCTGGTTACTTCCACATCTGGGCAGGCAGATGCCCCAAGTCCCCTGCTGCCGTCCTCCTGAGCCAGACCAGCAGCAGCCCCTGCTCCCTCCTCCCCGCAGGCACACATGGAGGCCGTACACGCCGACTGGAAGGAGTACTTGAACCTGCTCATCTGTGAGGAGAGCCACCTCAAGTTCATGGAGGACTACCACCAGGTACGGGCGCCACGCGCTCCCAGGCACAGGGGCCCGTGTCTTCCCTCTGAGGCCCTTCTGATGCTGGCCAGGCAGGACGGGTGACCCTGAATCATGCAGGCCCTAGTTTCGGGAGGGCTTGGCGCAACGGCGGGGACCAAACTGGGTCCTCAGGGTCCTAGTCCCCCCCACCCGTAGTTCCACAGAGACATGAAGGATGCCCAGGAGCTGATGCGCAAAGGTGGACTCAGACCTGAACCAGAAGTACAGCCCCGACTTCAAGGACCGCTACCAGATCGAGCTGCTGCTGCGGGAGCTGGACGTGAGCACAGCGGGCCTGGGCGCGACCCGGTGGCAGATGTGTGGACCTGAGAGTTGGGTGCGACCCTGGGCTGGGGCACAGGCCACGGGGCTCACCGCACTCCCCCCATGCAGGAACAGGAGAAGGCGCTGGACAAGTACGAGCAGGTGGTGAGGGGTCTGCAGCAGCGGGGCCAGCAGGTGTTGCCCCTCGTACCGCCGGGAGACACCCCTTAAGCCCGTCCCGGTGGAGGCGCTCTGTGATTTCGAGAGTGAGCAGGTGAGCGCTGCCCAGGAGGACCCCCCATCTCTGAGAAACTCTGTGGGGCCTGTGGGGCTTCCGGGCCTCTGATGTTCTCAGGACTGAGTCCACCTCCAGCTGCCCAGCCCTGCCCTCTGTCCTGGGAACCCTGGCAGAAGCTGGAGAGCCACTGCCAGGCTTCAGGGGCAGTGTCCAGGGGCAGGACCCTGCAGTTCTGAGTGGCCTGTGGCCCGCCAGGGCCCCATCTCCAGAGGCTACAGCTACATGCTGCAGAAGAACCACGGGAGAGCTGGGACCTCACGGACAGTGCTGGCCACAAGCTGACCGCCCCTGCTGTCTGCTTCATGATCCCCCACCGACCCTGAGGCACTGGCTCTGACTGACAGGTATGAGGCCATGGAGGGAGGTGACCCCACTGTTCACAGCTCCAGGCACCCACCTGGGGCACTGACTCCACCCATTTGCACTGCCCTTTGGGTTTCCAGCCCCATAGTCAGGCACTGGGTGAGGAGACCCGCAAGCTGCTCCCTCTGTCCCTGTCCACTGCCTCAGGCTCCCCTTCTGGGCTGCTTGCTCAAGGGAGCCCTGCTCCATACAGGCTGTGGGGCCACAGGGCAGTTGTCCATGGTTCACCAGCCCATCCTGGCTGTGCCCACAGGCTGGCAGCTCAGTGCAGGGGGCAGAGGGGCTATTGGGGATAGGAGACGAAGGGGCAGTGCCATGCCCCGGACCAGAGGCTTCCTCCAGCTTCTGGCCAGCGCCCCCACCTCTCTGGGCAGTTATGGGCTCAGCGGGTTCCTGTGTGAGGGCCGGAGGGGCAGTGCTTGGGTCCCAGCCGGGCTTTCCTCTGGCAGCCTGGCCAGCCAGTACCGGGCCGTGCGGCAGAAGGCAGCGAGCAGCCGGGCGCCCTTCAGCAGCGGCATGAGGTGCTGAAGACCCAGAACCCCCGGAGGTGGGTCTCTGCGGGCGGCAGAGTGGCCCGGGAGGGAGCTGTGGGGCTCCTGCCCACAGCCAAGCACTGCTTCTTCCTGCAGACGCCTCAGACCTACAGGGCGGGAGCTGCTGGCTGGATTGGACAAGGTGGCCAGTGACCTGGACCGGCAGGAGAAGGCCATCACAGGGGTCCTGCGGCCACCACTGGAGCAAGGCCGGGCTGTGCAGGACAGTGCAGAGCGGGCCCAGGCCCTCCAGGTATCCGCCATGGGAGGCAGCGGGGGCCCCTGCCCATGAAGGGTCAGTGTCTCAGGGCACACCTATTGCCCACCTGTCGCCTGTGGCCTCTGCAGCACCAGTGACAGGAAGCACCAGGGCACCGACAGTCCAAAAGGCCGACACTTTCTTCAGTGAGAAGGCAGGTCCCTGGACCCCACCAACAGGCTCTAGAGGTGTGGCCAGAAGAGGTGCAGACTCACCATACGAACACCCACAAATATACATACAGGGGCCGGAGCGATAGCCCAGCGGGTAGGGCGTTTGCCTTGAACGCAGCCGGCCTGGGTTCGATCCCGGCATCCCATATGGTCCCCAAAGCACCGCCAGGAGTGATTCCTAAGTGCAGAGCCAGGAGTAACCCCTGAGCATCGCTGGTGTGACCCAAAAAGCAAAAAAAAAAACAAAACAAAAAAAAACATACACACCCTAATATAAACCATTATATGACCTAATATAATGGTTTGAGGCTCTTTATGTTCCTGTAGCAAGCCGATGCCCTTGGCTCTACTGGCATGAGACAGGACATATGGAGATATTACTGGTGCCCGCTCTAGCAAATAGATGATGAACGGGAAGATCGTGATCGTGATACACACCCACACTATCACTCAGAAACACATACATACTCTGTGTGAGGGGTATGTATACAGACACATATAGACACCCACATACATAGTCATCCACAAACACTTGTCCACACATACCCACACTTATATACTCACATACCCACACACAGTGGGTCCCAGTCCCAGTGGGTGGGGATGCCCACTCTAGGTTTCCTGGAGAGGAGTCTTTGGGGTGCCCCCAAATGTTTACTGGTCAGACCGAGTTAGGGCACAGATGCCTGGCCCAGGGTGGACAGGTGACCTGCCCCAGCTGTGTAGTTAGCACCCCCGTTTTGACTGGGGGAAGGTGTCCCCACCACAGAGAATTTCCTTGCCAAACAACTCCTGGGCTGGTCTGGGGCGGCGGTGTGGCCGTGGTGAACCCGAGGCTCCGTCCCCACAGACCCTCTCCGCCGAGCTGCTGCAACTGGAGCCTGAGAAGAACCGCAGCACGGCCGAATGTGAGGACTTTGTGCGGGCACTCCCGGCAGTGGCAGTGTGGCCCTGCTGCGGACACGGGTGGATCGACACCCACCGCCACTACGAGCGCCTAGTGAAGCTGCTGGACGCGGCCCGAGAGAAGTGGGTGTTGGGCGGGCTTTGGGGAGGCCAGGCGGGGCCCAGGCACCAGGCAGACACTCCCCACTCCTGACCTGTGTCCTCAGGATGGACGCTGTCAACCGCTTAGAGAAGAGCCTACAGCAGGGCCGGGAGGTGCTGGCCACGCACGAGAACCAACTGACCCAGGATGACACAGTGCCCGAGGGCAGCCGTGCCCTGAATAGCAAAAGGCAGGAACTGGAGGTGAGGCAGGGCCCCTCCATGGCCTGGGGTGGGCCAAATGGGCCTGAGTGCCAGTGACTCTGGTTCGGCCTGTGCTGTGCCACCTGGAGCATGCCCAGGGAGGCTTCTGGCACTGGCCCTGCTCACTGACTGTGTAATCAGACATCCCAGGACTGGAGCCATAGTACAGCAGGGAGGGCATTTGCCTTGCACACAGCCAACCGGGTTCCATCCCCAGCACCGCATTTGGTGCTCCAAGCACAACCAGGAATGATTCCCTGCGCACAGAGTTAGGAGTAATCCCTGAGCACACTAGCTGTGTCCCTTCCCCAGATCAAACATCCACAACCCGAACCCCCACTCTAGAGACTGGCATCCTCTCCGTGCCAGCCCCAAGCTGCTTCTCAGGGTTCCCCACCTCACTGCCATGCCTGTCCCCAGGTGGCCCCAACACACTAAGGTTCTCGCTGCAGGGCTGAGAAGAGGATGCAGAGAGCAAAGCCCTGGCCGGGCCGCCTGGCCAGAGGGTAGCTTCCTGGGCTGGTTCTCCTCGGGCTGTTCAATGCCGAGCAGAGTGAGGCTGGCACTCTTGCACCCCGCCTTAGCCAGTGTTGTTCCCCTCACCCTGCAGGCCACAGCCACGGAGCTGCAGGCGCAGAGCAAACTCCTGGGAGAGGTGCAGCAGAACCTGCAGGCGGTGAAGCAGTGCTCGGAGCTGCTGGCCAGCGGCTTCCAGGAGCACTGCCCTGACCTGGAGCGCCAGGAGGCCGAGGTGCACAAGCTGATTCAGCGCTTTGACAACCCTCCGCAGCAGGTGGAGTGCAGGTGAGCCGGCAGTGACTGCCCTCAGCTCCCGTGTCCCTGGCCGGGCAGGCGCTGTGCGGCCTCTGCTGAGAGCCACTGGGGGCTCTGCAAGGGAAATGCCCATAGCTGCACTGTCGCCGCCACAGCCCAGCTCAGGTGTGGACAAAGGGCTGGAGGCAGCTCTCAGGGGCCCGTGTGACCACTGTGCTCCACAGGGCCCAGAGCCTGCAGAGGCGCGGGATGCCTATGAGGAATACCGCAGTGGCCGCGACCACATGCTTCAGTTCCTGTCCAGCATCCCCAGCTATGAGCCCCAGGAGACAGACAGCCTCGGGCAGGTGGACACCAAGTTGAAGAATCAGAAGGTGCGGGCTGCTTCTACCCCACCAGCTGCCCTCATGGGTCCACCCTCAGAACAACTATACCCCACTCACCTCTTCCCTTGGGTGCCCAGCTTGAGGCCAAGTCTAGAGTGGACACCCACAGGGATTGGCTGAGTGAGCACAGGGTTCCAGAAACACTGGTGGAGCCTTGGGGAAATAATGTTTTAGGGTCATTTCCAAAGGTCACGGTCCCACCAACTCAAAACAGCAATTGTGGGATGGGGAACAAGGGAACCCAAAGCCTGGCCTTACTGCCCAGTCCCCTTCCTACTAGCCCCCTCTGCACCCTGGGCAGGCCACTGGGCCTCACTGGCGCCCAGACTGAAGGGGAAGTCAGGAGATCATCCGGAGACATCAGAGCATGCCAGGCCCTTCCGACCGGGGCAAGCACTCGTTGTCTCACAGGCCCTTCTTCCCAGTGCCCTGGAGTGGCCTTCAGGATGCCCAATGGACGGGGAGTCGCTGTCACCCGTGTTAGACAGGAGAGTAACTGAAGGCCCCAGGAACCCTGGGTAGCTTCTCAAGGCTTCCCTCCGCTGTACAGAACCTGCTGGGTGAGATGGCCAGGAGGGAGGAGGAGGTGCAGAAGGTCTGTGACCGTGCCCAGGAGTATCAGCAAGCAGTCAAGGTAAGACTCGGAACTCTGGTCAGGGCCTCACAGGGCTTCACTCCTCGTGGCTGGGAAGGACGCACTGGCCTGGCTGGGTCACCCTCACTCCCTGCCAGCCCATGAACATAAGCGGCACAGACAGCCCTTAAGGAAAACAGTGCCAGGCAGCAAGTACCAACAGAAGTACTGCTGAAGTCAAGTTAGGGATGATTCCTAAAGGAAATAATCAGAGGGAAATAGGATAAACAGCATCAAAATAAACAGCATCATGGAAAAGCCAAGTAGAAAACATCCAAGAGCACAGGACACACAGGATGAGGTGGTATCACCCGAGGACAGACTTTCGGCTTCTGTCAGAAACATAACTGTTACAGTCCCTGGCATGGGGGCCACGCGGCATGGGCCCACTACTCCAGCACGCGGTCTGGGGACATAGGAGTATCATGACACCTTCTACAGTCAACATAGGGACACAGGGGCGGGGGTGCAAGGGCTCTGCTGCCAGCTGCCTGTCTGCCACCGCCACGGCTGTCTCCTCCTTCAGGACTATGAGTTAGAGGCAGAGAAACTCAGGTCCCTTCTTGACTTGGAGAACGGAAGGAACAGCCACATGAGCAAGAAAGCCAGGCTCCAGTCTCCAGCTGCCAGAGTGAAGGAGGAGGTGAGCTCCGGGGGCTCTCTGTGGGAGGAGTGGGAGGAGGAAGGAGAGCCTGGGGGATGCTGATTGGGAGGAAGAGAGCCCTCAGAGTGGGAGGAGAGCCCTGGGGATGCGGAGGGGAGGAGGAGAGCCCTGGGGATGCGGAGGGGAGGAGCACCCTGGGGATGCGGAGTTGGAGGAGGAGAGCCCTGGGGATGTGGAGTGGGAGGAGGAGAACCCTGGGGATGTGGAGGGGAGGAGAGCCCTGGGGATGCGGAGGGGAGGAGGAGAGCCCTGGGGATGTGGAGTGGGAGGAGGAGAGCCCTGGGGATGCAGAGTGGGAGGAGAGCCCTGGGGATGTGGAGTGGGAGGAGGAGAGCCCTGGGGATGCAGAGTGGGAGGAGGAGAGCCCTGGGGATGCGGAGTGGGAGGAGGAGAGCCCTGGGGATGCGGAGTGGGAGGAGGAGAGCCCTGGGGATGCGGAGTGGGAGGAGGAGAGCCCTGGGGATGCGGAGGGGAGGAGAGCCCTGGGGATGCAGAATCAGGAGGGTCTCTAGGGGTGCCCTAGAGACAGGGAGTTGAAAAGGCTCTGCACCCTTGGGGTACAGTTTCATGTAGACTGCTTCTGGGCCAGATCATTGGATTTGGGAATCCCACCTGGTGTTCCCTTCAGCAAATAAGGGTAGAGGGTGGGGGGCTGAATTTATTGTTTCCTTCTGTGCCCAAGAACAAACTCAGAGACAGACACACCAGCGCCAGGCCACTGGGGTTCAGACTGTTGGCTGTAAGCCCCGAAGTTCACCTCACAGTAAGACTGTAGAGAGCAGCAGCTGTTCCTTTGCCCCCAGTGCCGGCTAGGGCTCCCCACTCACCCCCTGTCTGACGCTCTCCTATAGGAAGCAGCGCTTGTTGCCAAGTTCACTGAAGTCAACGCCATCAACAGACAGAGGCTACAGAATCTGGAGTTTGCTCTGACACTCCTGAGACAGGTAATGATCCCTCCAGGTGAGAAGGAAAGTTCCTCCCGCCCCGAGAGCAGCCTGGGAACAAGTGCAGGATCCCTGGGGAGAAAGGCCAAAAGCACTGATGCAAATACAGTCAGATCACTGCTTCTTCTGTTGACAAGTTCCTTTATTTATTTATTTAGTTTTCTGGGTCACACTCTGAGGCTCAGGAGTCACTTCTGGCTCTGCGCTCAGGAATTACTCCTGGTGGTGCCTAGGGGACCATATGGGATGCCAGGGAGCGAACCTGGGTCGGCTGCATACAAAGCATATGCCCAACACTAGTCCCTTTAAGTCCATACTCTACTGATAGCGGCAAAACAGCAAGCAACTGGGAGTAATTCAAGGGCCAGCAGCCATAGGTTAGCTACAACGGTGGCAGACTTGGGAGTCGCTTGTCCCTGATGGGCTCTGTGCTGCTGTGGCATTGTCTCCGGGTGCTGAACAGGGGGCTACCATCTGAGCAGAAAAAGGAAACATTGTATACCCCAAAAGCACTGGTCTCGGAAGAAAGACAGTATCTAGGGAGACTTTGAGTCTTGCGCAGTTCCACACTGTCACACCTCTACACGTGTTCAGCCTGGTTGGTCCTTGTGTGAACTGGGCACTGAGACCCCCCAGCCCAGCCTGTTCAGCCTTTTGGTTCTCACACACCCCGCCTTCTCCACAGCAGCCTGAGGCAGGCGTGGTTCGCGAGGGCCTGCAGGGCAGCCAGCCAGGCTCTGGTGTGGATGAGACATGGAAGCTTCAGAAGGAGCTGGACGAGGAGACGGAGCGGAGGCGGCAGCTGGAGAAGGAGGTACAAAGTGCCCAGGAGGAGATCCGGAGCCTGCAGAACCAAAGCCCGCCGAGTCAGTGGTGACGAAGGAGGTGCTCAAGAAGCTACCGGACCCTGCGCTGGAGGAGAGCCTGCAGCAGACGCAGCACAGCCTGGCGGAGGAGCAGCGCAAGAACCAGAGGCTGCAGGAGGAGCTGGAGGGGCTGCGCTATGCGGCTGCGCGGCCTTGAGCAGGAGGCCAGGGCCGGGGCCAGGAGTACGTGGTGAAGGAAGTGCTGCGCATCGAGCCCGACCGGGCACAGGTCGACGAGGTCCCTCCCGCTGCGGGGAGGAGCTGGAGGAGCTGAGGCGGCAGAAGGGCACCCGCGAGGCCGAGGCGGCCCCTTCTGCAGCAGCGCATTGCCGCCCTGGCCGAGGAGAAGAGCCGGCAGCGGGAGAAGGTGACGGAGAAGGAGGTGGTGAAACTGCAGAACGACCCCCAGCTGGAGGCCGAGTTCCGGCAGCTGCAGGAGCAGCAGCAGCGCCGAGGGCCAGCCCGGGAGAAGCACGAGGAGGAGCTGGGCTTCCTGCAGGACAAGCGCGGCGGCTGGAGAAGGAGCGGGCCATGGCGGAGGGCAAGATCACCGTCAAGGAGGTGCTCAAAGTGGAGAAGGATGTGACGGCCGAGCGAGAGGTGGGCGAGCTGCAGCGCCAGTACGAGGATGAGGCGGCCCGGACGCCGCAGCAGTCAGCGGGAGAAGGCGGAGCTGCTGCAGGATCTGGGCCCTGGAGGAGGAGAACGCCAAGGTGGTGGTGCAGGAGAAGGTGCGTGAGATCGTGCGGCCAGACCCCCAGGCCGAGAGTGAGGTGGCCAACCCTCCGCCTGGAGCTGGTGGAGCAGGAGCGCAAGTTCCGAGGGGCCGAGGAGCAGTTGCAGAGCTACCAAGCTGAGCTGGAGGCACTGCGGCGGCGGCCCCAGGTGGAGGTCAAGGAGGTGACCAAGGAGGTCATCAAGTACAAGACGGACCCGGAGATGGAGCAAGAGCTGCAGCGGCTGCGTGAGGAGATCGTGGACAAGACAAGGCTCATCGAGCGCTGCGATCTGGAGATCTACCAGCTCAAGCAGGAGATCCAGGCACTGAAGGACGCCAAGCCCCAGGTACAGACCAAGGAGGTGGTGCAGGAGATCCTGCAGTTCCAGGAGGACCCCAAGACCAAGGAGGAAGTAGAGGATCTGAGGGCACGGCTGGCAGAGGAGCAGAAGAAGCAGGTGGACCTGGAGCAGGAGCGGCTCTCCCAGGAGGAGAAGATCAGGCGCAAGGAGGAGGAGCTGGCGCAGGTGCGGGAGAAGGTGGTGCAGCAGGAGGTGGTGCGGTTTGAGGAGGAGCCGGGCCTGCGTGCCGAGGTGGACGCCTTCACCCAGAGCATTGATGTGGAGCTGCGGCAGATCGACACCCTGCGGGGGAGCTGCGGAGGCTGCAACGGCGCCGGGCTGAGCTGGAGCGGCAGCTGGAGGAGTTGGAGCGTGAGCGGCAGGCACGCCGAGAGGCGGAACTGGAGGTTCAGCAGCTGAAGCAGCGGCTGGCCGAGCTGGAGCAGGAAGAGGGGGAGGCCCGCGAAAAGGTGACCCTTAAGCAGAAGGTGGTGCTGCAGCAGGACCCCCAGCAGGCCCGGGAGCACGGGCTGCTCAAGCTGCAGCTGGAGGAGGAGCGGCACAGGCGGCAGGTGCTGGAGCGTGAGCTGGAGACCCTGCGGCAGCAGCTGGACCACCTGGAGAAGCTGGAGGTCAAGGAGAAGGTGGTGTTCTCCGAGAGCGCCCAGGTGGACAGGGGGACACGGAGCAGGAGATCCGCAAGCTCAAGAGCAGCCTGGAGGAGGAGAGCAGGGGCAAGCGGGAGCTGGACGCCGAGGTGAGCCGGCTGGAGGCCAAGCTGGCAGAGCTGGAGTTCTCCAACTCCAAGTCATCCAAGGAGCTGGACTTCCTCCGGGAGGAAAACCACAAACTCCAGCTGGAGCGGCAGAACCTGCAGCGGGAAACCCAGCGGCTCCAGTCTGAAATTGAACTGGCCGCCACGGAGACCCGAGACCTGAGGCCTGTGATGACCACGACTGCGATGGTGGGTGCAGGGCCCCAGCTTGACCCCAGAGTATGGTCCCTGGAGCGGGAACTGGACGACCTCAAGCGACTCTCCAAGGACAAAGACCTGGAGATTGACGAGCTGCAGAAACGCCTGGGTTCGGTGGCTGTCAAGAGAGAGCAGCGGGAGAACCACCTGCGACGCTCCATTGTGGTCATTGACCCTGACACGGGCCGTGAGCTATGCCCAAAGGAAGCCCACGGGCCGGGCTCATCGACTGGAACATGTTTGTGAAGCTCCGAGCCAGGAGTGCGACTGGGAGGAGATCTCGGTGAAGGGCCCCACCGGGAGTCCTCTGTGATCCATGACAGGAAGTCTGGCAAGAAGTTCTCCATTGAAGAGGCCCTGCAGAGTGGCAGGCTGAGCCCCCGCGCAATATGACCGCTACGTCAACAAGGATATGTCCATTCAGGAACTGGCCGTCCTGGTGAGTGGGCAGAAGTAGTGCAGCCCGCCCTGCTGCCTGGGGAACTCTCTCCTCCCTTCAAACCTTCTGGACGGCTCCAGCCCGGAATGTTCTCTCAACCCCCCACCCCCCAAATCAGGCTCAAAAGTGCTCACCTACAAGCCCGACAGGGTACAGGGGACTCCACTCAACCATCAACCTGGCCAGGGCATGGTGCCTGCCCTCCCACTCCCTTTCCTACATGCTCCCACCAGCCATCAGGAAACTACTGTGCTCCCACCAGCACAGGAAACTACCTGTGTGCCACGTATGGCAACGCCGTACCCCTTCCTGCCTGTCAAGCTGGACCCTGTCACCCTCCTGAGGGTCTGCTCTCCCTCAGATCCAGGCTTGGTCCCAGGGAAGGCAAAGGTGTCCTTGGTGCTAGATGGAAGCCACCTGTTGGCCTGCTGAGGCGAGCTGCTAGACTGCGGCACTGCTTGCAGCACAGAACAGAGCACCTGGCCGGACTCGGCCACTTTCAGTGCCTTACCAGTCCTCCCTGTTATCTTATTGGTATTTAGGTAAACAGTTTTTTTTTTTTCCACCAAAACAATCTTTGGGTTCTCTGGATCTCATTCATGTATCATGTAAAAAATGGGAAATAATAGGGAACTATTTATAGCACAAAAATAAACCCCTGGTGGCTTGACTCTCTTATGCTAAGTGTATGTCTTCCTCTCCCACAAGGCTCCACCCCCAACTCTCTGGTGGCCCTTAGCCAAAACGGATGCCCCACATACACCAGCCCCAACAGGAGAAGGATCACTCACACAGACAAAAGAGTAAGAAACCAGGTTTTGGAAACCTCGAAACCATTTATTGAGTTGCTTTATACAAGATTAACAATTTCCACACTACCCCGGACACCGACATAGTCGCTGCACAAAAGCCACAGCCCCTTTCACACCTAAAAAATGGCTGCACCAAGGAAAGCCCACGGTGCCCCGGAGCTGGCCCTGCCTGTCTGCCTGGCCATGGCAGTTTAAGTCATTCACTCTCTCGTTCCCACAAATAAAGCATTAACAGGAAAAAGAAATCCCATAAACTCCCCATCAAAGAAACATTTCCCTGAGGCAAGAGGCATCACTAGATTCCTAGGAAGAAGGGACTTCTGCTCCAGCTGCATGGCATCGGCACACGGGAGGGAGCACTGCAGGGGCGGGGGGGGGGGGGGTTGGGTCGGTTCCTGGCTGTGGTCCCCAGGTGTCCTCGGACAAAGCCTGGGAAATGCCCACTGCTCACTCAGCGGTCACGGACGGCCTCTGCTCAGCTTGAGCTCAGCATTACAAATCTCTTCTTTGGCTCTTTTGCTACTACCTAAGAATACTCTGTAAACAAACTGGAAATCCGAGTTGCAAAAAAATATATATAACAAAGGGATACAGAATTCACTTAATCCGATGTGAAATACATATTGGTTCTTACATTAAAAAAGTCAGAGCAGAGGCCTGGCCGGATAGGTGCAGAGGTCATGCCCCCAGAAACTGGGCATACCTCCACAGGGACTGTAAGTGGGCATTATCTCCTGGGGGGTCAGAAACCAAAGGGGCTGAATCTTCACACATTCTGAGGGCGCTGCTCACTCAACTCACTTGCAACCACTTGGCTGGAGCAGTAGGTTCAAACACACCTCGGGCACAGACTCCACAGGCCACCTTGGCCCTCCAACTCCTTGTGAAGCAGCCACTGGTGAGTGAGCACAGCCAGGGGCGGGAGAGCTCCCGGGGGAACTGTCCCAGTGTGCCTGATGCACTCGACACACTTCCCTTCAGCCAACACAGAGCTCCATCGCCTGGAGCTCCCTGGACCGCGAGGCCTGTTTCACAGGGCAGGGGCTTCAGAAAGCTGTCCTGCAGCTCTGCCTGAGGATGATTCACAACTGGAATGTCTGTCTGGGACTTGAGACCCCTGTATCCTCAGTCCTCAGACCTGAAGATGGGCTTTGGGGCCACTGCAGCCCACCTGTATGAACAAACTCTGGCTGAATTGGGACCTGGGCTAGGGACTTGGGGCCCAGGCAACCTTCAAGTCAGGACGGCACAGATTATGATGTGCAATTGTAAAAAACTTCGTTCAAGGAAGCGGCTGTGTATGAAAGCAGACGTCTCTTACAAAGGCCTTCCTGAGCCGCGCTCAGAGGGCCGCGTGGTATGTGGTCTGGCGCCGCCCCACCATAAAGGCACTGGGATTATGTCTTCCTGGAACATGACGTGCGGAGAACAGTCCCATCCAATCCAATGCATTTAATGGTAACGATGAAAACTGAGCCGAAAATATGTCTTTAAAAATCCTATCATAACTGGGAATCTGCAAAAGTCTTTTCTCTAAGAGCTTCATTGTCATAATCGGCAGAGACTCACTCAACTGTGATGAGCACACAGTAGGTGTTCACCTGCCTCCCGGTGGCAGCTGCAGCCTGGGGTAGCTGGTGTCCTACTGAGCACACAGCCTGAGGATGAGACCGGCCAGAAGGAGCCCCTGATCAGGAGGGCGTCGTGAGGTGACCAGGTGCTAGGGCTCAGGGTAGAGGTCAAATACAGGCCCAAGTACACCCCAGTCCAGAGCTGCCCCTCCGGCAAGAGCACTGTCCAGTCAGTGCCCCGAGACACACGGGGCGGCTCCCCTCACAGAAGGCACATCACAAGTGCCAGCGACGCTCACCTAGTGCTCACGCCTTCTCCAGACGGAAAGCCAAGAGCAAGAGAGCAGAGCAGTTATCTCGATTCTGAGACCTACTTGGTCAGCTTCCCCAGACCCAAGGTAAGCGGGCCTTTTCTCTGAAGGTCACAATTTCCGTGGAACGCCGGGCCTTTCCCATGAAGCTGAGAAGTATCTGGAAAAGAATAAGTAATACAGAACATTCGTCTTTCAGGGTCCCTGATTTCCTCTGAGCAGCCATACCCAAATTTCAGGGGTTCTCATCTTCACAGTGACAGCTATGAAATCTAGAGTGTTCAGAGCGTCTATGCAGCCCAGATGACCTGACAAGGGACACGCTGCTGCCTGAAGCCATCTGTACCCACATAAGCCTCACACCCAGGCAAGAATTAATGAATTCTACAGCACCTAGGCCTGGTGCTCAGACTGAACCCCAACAGCAATCATTCTCCACCATCGAACAGCCCTGACATTCTACAGACCAACTCAGGCGCTAGCATTTTCAGTCCGCACTAAAAGCCAAGCACAGCAGAGAGAAGCACACATGAGCTGGGCCACAAAGCTGTCGAGGGCTCACTGAGCCCATGAGCCTCTCTCTCTCTCTCTCTCTCTCTCTCTCTCTCTCTCTCTCCTCTTTCTCCTCCCCCTTCCCTCCCTCCCTTTCTCTCTCTCCTTCCCTTCTCCCCTCCTTCTCTCTCTCTCCCTTCTCTCTCTCTCCCTCCCTTCCTCCTTTCTTCCCTCTCTCTCTCCCTCCCTTCCCCCTCCTTCTCTCTCTCTCTCTCTCTCTCTCTCTCTCTCTCTCTCGTTTTGCTTTTAGGGTCACACCCAGTGATGCTCAGGGGTTACTCCTGGCTCTGCACTCAGGAATTACTCCTGGAAGTGCTTGGGGGACCATATGGAATGCCAGGGATCGAACCCAAGTTGGCCGCATGTAAGGCAAACGCCCTACCCGCTGGTCTATCGCTCTGGCCCCTGAGCCCGTCTTGACAGGAGACAGGCTGCTTAAATGGCTTCTCTCAGCGCAGACGCTTTCTAGACAGCCATCCATTAACACCATGAGGAAAACCAAGAAAGAAATGGTACAAGAAAGCACTTCTTTTTGCAGAAAGTATTAGTCGGGCGGGGAGACAGTTCGAAGGGTTGGAGGCGCAGGCTTTGCATACATGCGCTCCAGGTTCAGTCCCCAGCACCTCATGGCCCCACTACACAGGAAAGAAACCATCATGGTCACATTCACAGACTCCTGGGTGGTAGATGAAAGCTGGGAGCACCTCCTGACACATGGCCAGAGCCCCATGACACCTGACTATGGCCCCTCCCACGAGAAGGGCAGTCACTGCTAAGAGGCCCTGCCCCTAAAACTTCCATCACATAGGGTATGTCCACACTTGCCCCAGGACTGGGTGCCAGGGGACACAGTAAACGTGGACGTGCTGGTCAATGGCACCCCTTTCACTCCCCACTGCACTACCCGAGGCTCAGCCTCCTGAACAACAGCTCTCCCCTGTTCAGCCCGTGCTCTGGAGGAAGCAGGTCTAGACTAGTGAGAAGAGTGCAGGTCAAAGCCAAGACCCTGCCTTCCTTGGTATCCCTAAAATGAAGGTCCCCGAACAGAACGTGGCAGTCTAGTGACATACACACCCAGGGACATGTGCCACTCCCTGGCTGCATACCCTGTGTGGAAAAGCAGGGAAGTCGGGAAGGCTACAGCCCTGTTGCGCCCTGCCTACACCACAAGCTCTGCTCTCTGCATCCTGCAGAGGCCGTGAGTCCCGCATTCAGCTAAGCTCAGAGAGCTTCTGGGAACCGAAGAGGCCTAGAGGGGGAGCTGCAGTTCAAAGGCCTGGGAGAGCCCCAGCCACCACCCTTCTTGGGGCTTTTCATCCCCAGGGAAAGCTGAGCTGCAGACTGGAGCCCCCACCCCACACGTCAGCCACTAAGACTGCTCACACACAGGAAGGCAACCCCGGGAACCTAATGGCAGCACCTCTGGGGTCCTCTCAGGGCCTCAAAAAACAGAGCAGGACAACATGGCAATAAGAAAGACACAGAAACCCTGGGCAGCAGAAAAGCGGGTGGGGACTGGTGCCTGGTGTGCATGGCACCCTGACCACCTAGCAAATTACCTGGCAAACTCTGTGGGAGGTGGGTGGACACGGCAGCGTAGTGGGAGAGGCGCTGCACGGGGTGGGCTGGAGTGCAAACCAGCCAGGAGACCTGAGGGAAAACAGGAAGGAAAAGAAAACAAAACACACACATTGGAGACAGGAATGGGAAAGAAGCCTCAGTAAGAGGCCAGGCTGTGGGTCACAGCTCCCCAAGAAGGGACTTAGACAGTGCCCACAGCCACACAGCAGACAAATGGTCACCCAGAACACGACAACAGCACCAGGTCATAGCACAGAGCCCAGGCCTCCTACTGGGCCTCATCATGGTGACAGGAACAAAAGGCACTTACTGTGACTCAGGCCGTGGTGGAAAGTTCCTGGGGCAGGGCCTGTGACAATGGCATCCTTGGAGACCCCTGCTTTGGCAGAGGTGTCAGCGTTGAAGGAGAGCACATGGAGTGGGAACTGGGAGATGATCCCCAAGGAGCTGGAGCTCATGGCCCCGGGTAGCTTTGGGGTGCCCGCCTTGTAGGATGAAGACAGCAGATTTAAGGGGAGGAACTGGTCAGCAGCACAGCCCCACTCGTTCCTTTCTGGGGAGGAAACAGAGGGTCAGAGCTCCAACACCATGCACAGCCCACTCATAAGCCAGATGGAGCACATCAGGGGCCAGGACACCAGGCGGTGCCAGGAGAAGAGGCCGTGCATGTGAGCTGGCAGACACAGCAAGCAGCAACAGACAGGCTACTCTGTGAAAGGACTCAGGCAGAGCCTAGTGTGGGATGAACAGGGAGAACACACACAGGCATGAGCATCTGTGGGTATTCAGTGTGGTTTGGGGGAAAGAAAAGGACAAAACCTGGAGATCAACACACAGGGTGACTTGGAAGGGGCAAGCAAGAGCTCTGTGGATGTCACCTCTCATCCCTCTAGCCCCATTGCTGTTAAAATACTGGGGAAGGGGCCAGCGATAGTCTAGCAGGTAGGGTGTTTGCCTTGCACACGGCCAACCCAGGTTTCATCCCGCGTCTCATACTCCATACTCCAAGCACCACCAGAGCTAATTCCTGAGAGCAGAGCCAGGAGTAACCTCTGAGTATTGCCAGGTGTGAGTCCAAAAAGCATAAAGATGGCGGGGTGGGGGGGAAAGAGATAGACAGACAGAGACAGAGAGAGACAGAGAGGGAGAGGATGCTCCAATGCTCCAATGGTCTTTCTCCAAGTTGCAGAGAACCTCCAAAAGTCCCCCATGAGGCACAATCATGTCCACATAACTTGTCGTCACCCATCTTTTCTCCTCCCTTGTTTGGTGCAAAGGGATGGGCTGGAAGTTGGGAAGGGGCAGCTCCTTGCATTGCTTTAGGCTACCAGGATACAGAGCCGGTTTGCAATAAGGCTAGCCTGTCCTTCCCCACACTCATCCTCCTGAGACTTACAGGCTGGCCCCCAGGACTGGGCCACCCCAACAGGAGAGATCTGAGCAGAGACAGTCCAGTCCTCCCGGCTCCAGGGCACACTGCCCGCCCCGACCCCCTACTTTCAGACCCCCAGGAAACAAGGCAAATGGCCCTTTCCACAGGGGCTTGATACATGCAGGATACTCACTGGCAAGGAGGTAGACGAGGTTGCGCTGCTCACCGTGCTGGGCTTCAGGGAGGAGGTCAGTAATTTGGCCACTCCCTGGGTCCCACCACTAGAGTCTCCATTTGGACCTCCAGGAGGGGCCACTAGTGTCAGCTTCTGGGACACAGGTGGCTTTTCACGGTGGCACCAGGGACGGGTCGGCTGGCAGACTGGCCTGTGGAGGAAGGCTGCACTCCGGGGAGCAGGCTCCCAGACGCTGAGCCCTGGACCGCCGCTGTTCCAGAGGAAGAGCTCCCAGCAGCAACGCTGTGCTTGGAGACAGAGCTGGCAAAGGGGCTATTCTTGTATGCGGGCCCTGAGCTGGCCGTGTGCTGCTTGGCTGGGTGGCTCAGGGCAGCAGAGGCGGTGGAGGGCTTGTGAGAGCTGCTGCTGGCGGCTGGTGAGCCCCCTGAGGAGGGTGTGGAGGGGTGGAAGCCCTGGCCTTTGGCAGGTGTCTTGACGAGCTGGAGTAGGGAGCGATGACACTGCGGGAGGGAGCCTTTGGGCCCTGGAGTTTACTGACCAACGGGGCCGTGGGCTGAAGCTTACTGACCAACGGCGCTGGGGAGGGGTAGTTCTTCTGCTGCTGAGTGCCTGCATGGAAGACTTTGACTTGGGGGCTGGGCAGAGGGGTTGCTGCCTGGGGTCCGTGAGATGTTCGTGGCACACTATGGTGTTTCGTTTTGGGTTGGTGCACTTCCGATAGGCCCTTGCTGACAGAAGTCTGACAGGACAGCTCTTTGTAGCCAGAACTCTCTGTTTTTTTTCTCCTGAGAGGACTGCCCCAGTGCCAGAGCCTGTTCAGCCAGAAAATTGAGGGGTGAATGCAGAGAGCTGGAGGGTGGAGGAGCAGACGGGCTGGGTTTTGCAAAGTTCCTCTTTTCTTCAGTACACAGAATGCCTGAGACTTTTCCGCAGGTACCTTTGAGGGTGTAGGGAGTGTGAACTCAGTGCTCCCAGAGGCTCTGCTGTTCAACGCAGCCAGTTCCTTGGACACAGCCTCCAAGGAGGAAGTGGAATTCGGATCAAGTCCCCTCCAAGGAGTCCTCCCGGCTGACAGGCGCAGAGTTAGCGAGGCTGCCTGGTGCCTGGGATGTGAGCTCCCTGCTTGCAGACCCGGAGTTCTGACTGCCTCCCAAGTGTTCTGAAGGCAAAGCAAGGGGGCCACCAGTCTGGCCTGCTGGAACCGAAACCTTTTTATCAGGCTTGATACCTGAGTCCTAAGGGAAAGCAGAAACGGACGTTCAGTGATGCCAAGCTGTCCACACTGGCCCAGGCTGCGACAAGGCAGCCTGGCCTAGAGAACTCAGTGTCCCAGCACAATGACAGGACGGGCTAGGGGAGAAGCAAGTACACATTCACAGTGACCCCAAGCACCAGCGTCACCAGTGTCACCCACCAGGCTCTGCACCCCAAACCCCACCCCGAGATTCTCCTATGTGTCTGAGAAAGGACAAGGAAAGGCTGTGGGCTGGAAGACGGCACCGAGCACTCAAGCATCAGCTTTGCATGTGGGAGCCTCAGGTCCAAGCCCTGGCACTGCTCGTCCCCAAAGTACCACTGGGAGTAACCCCTGGGTACAGAACAATAGTACAGTGGGCAGGGTGCTTGCCTTGCACATGACTAACCCAGCATCCCACAAGGTCCCCTGAGGCCAATCGGAGTGCCCACTGAGCATAGAGCCAGGAGTAAGCCCTAAGCTCTGCTCAGTGTCTCCTGCTCTTTCCCCTCACAAAAAAAATTTTGTGTTCATTTTTATTGTTTGACAGAGACGTAGCTTAGCAACAGAGCACTTGTACTGTATGTGTGAGGCCCTGGGTTCAACACCTAGCACTAAAAGATAAAAGACTCACACTAACTCAGAGTTCCCCAGCTGAAAGGTGCTTTTGTTTCTCCTTGGTCTGCCTCCTTTCTTGGGAGCAGGACAGGGGGTACATGGGAGGGGGGCTGCACTCGGCAACCCAAGTTCAGAACACAGTGTTCTGAGGAGCAGCAGGAGCTAACAGTCACAGGAAGACACCATTTGCACAGCTCATTCTTTTTTTTTCTTTTGGCCCAGCAATGCTCAGGGGTTACTCCTTGCTCTTCACTCAGGAATTACTCCTGGCGGAACTTGGGGAGCCATATGGGATGCCAGGGATCGAACCCAAGTTAGCCACATGCAAGGCAAACACCCTCTCCGCTGTGCTATTGCTCCGGCCCGCACAGCTCATTTTCATCATGCACTCAGATACAGTGACAGTAGGAGTCTCCGGAAATAGTAACTCTTATGGTAAAAACTGTAATTTCTACTCTTGAGAAGTTTTTGCAGAGTCCAGGATGAGTTTCATGGTCTGTTTCCCATTACTGTAGTGCCCTCCACATTTGCCCCTTGCTACAACTGTCCTTCCTGTCCTCCTAACCTTCTCCTGAGGTCATCCTTAGTTTAGCATCTGCACAGAGGCAGGGGATGTCCCCCATTAACCCCCCCACCACTGCTCAGCCACTGCTAGGAGGAGCTCGTGTAATACACAGCCTCAAAAGCTGGCTACCTGGGGACTGTCTTGAACTATGGACGTGCAGGTACTAAGTGACTTGGCTCAGTCTCTGTCCTGCCAAATTCCAGGCCCTCCCCTAAGGAGACTTGACACATGACTCCTAAAGGAAAGCAGAATTGGGGGATGTTTAGCAATGCCAAGTTGGCACAACTTCAGTAGTGCCACTCAGAGCAGCTGTGCCGCACCAGCAGGGCTCAGTGATCGATGGAGAAAACTGACAAAGATGGGTAGAGTGGGAACAGAAGGCCATGGAGCAAGCAGAATGACTCACCTTCACTTTGATTTTAGAGGGAGCCATGACCTTCTTCTTGGCCCTGTTAAAGGAACGAAGCACAGAAACATTTAGACGACATGAAGCAGACAGAGTGAGCCTGAGAAATGAAAAGATGGAGACACTCACAGGATTGATGTCAGGTGTCCGTGACCTCGTCTGCTCTCCTTAAACAGAGTCCTGGAAAAAAGGGAGAACAACAGTTGCAGAAGGCCTGAGCACACACTCGGCGCTAGAGCTCATCTACCTCCTGGCTGCAGGGGGCTGTTGCAGTAAATGCAGTGGACTGGTGAGCTGTGTATCTGGAGAGAGGCTCTAAAGTGGATGCAATGGCCACCAAAAGCCAAGTCTAGGCTTATTAAAAACACAAAAGATGCACTGCTGTCCCTGGACTTCTCAGAGTGATGTGTGACCTGTGGCAAGCATGGTCACCAAGCGTGTGCACCCTGGTCACTGAAGCCAAAACAAGGAAAAAAACAGACAAACTGGACTGCACCAAGTTAGTTGTTTTCTGCATTAAAAGACATATAACCAGCAGAATAAAAACAGAATCCAAAGAAGGGGAAAATGGATTTGGAAATCTTAATCTGCTAAAGGCTTAAAGTACAGAAAATACTCCTAAAATTCAGGAACAAGCAAACCAATCCAAAAAAGGCATAAGAACTTAAATAAATGTGCAGATACATGACCAAAAAATTGCAAAAAGATGTTCAGCATCTCTGATCATTTGAGAAACGCCTATCAAAACGTCACCGAAATACCACCATTCAGATGGGCAATATCACACAAGGCAGAAAGCAGGAGCCCAAGGGACAGCTCAGAAGTTTCACGGCCCCCCATTCTGAAATGGGTCATAACCTCACCCATAAGGTCATGGAAATGAGAAAGTTTTTCCACAGAAAAAGGTTTCTGAACACACAATGACCAACAATTCAGTCAAGGGTCCGGAGAAAGCATTTGCCTTGCATGTGGTGGACCCTAGGTTTGATCCCCTGGCAATGCATATGGTTCCCCAAGCATCGCGGGGAGTAATCCCTGGAAGCAGTCAAGAGCACGTCGTAAATACAGTCAAGGGGGGGGAAAAAAGTAGCATTTCTGGCAAGGCTTTCATGGCTATTTCTTGTCCTTTGTGGCTGTTCTGGGAGCACAAGCCTAGGGTACCTGCAGAGCACGCGTAACATCACAGTCAATCCCAACTGCAGCCAAATGACCAAACATTAGCCTGGTTGCTCTGAGTTCTATGATCCCTAGTGCAAAAAAAGCAATTTCCAGCCATACCACCGTGATGTATTTACAAGAAATGCAATTAAAGGGCTGCAATCCCAGACAACAAAGCAACAAGAAGACATGTGAGCATCAAGCCAGGAGTGTGATCCATGGAAAACAGGTGAGCAACCACCACAAACCCCAGCAAATACTGCAAGCAGAATGTGCACACGCACCACAATAACAAGTACAACCCAGCCAAGCGAGCAAGCACAGAAACATGATGTGTGAGTCCAGGCAAGCAGCACACGGGCAATGAAGAGAAGGCAAGAGAAAAAACAAAACCCGGTGCTAGAGAGCATGTGTGGAAACTGGAATCCTTCTGTGCTGCTGATGGGAACGAAAGTTGGAACCACCACGATGGAAAAAGGCATGGTGCTTCCTCCACCAAATAAAGAACACCACGTGACTGCATTTCCACTTCTAGGTCTAGACCAAATAGGAGCAAAAGCAAGGTTTCCAAAGAATACAGCTCCCCACACTCGGCAGCACTGCTCACAGCAGCTGAAAGGAGGAAGCTGACCTAAGGACCCACTGTTGGATTAACGGTGAAGCAAAATGTGGTAAAGGGACACCATGGATGATTATCACTGAACTTTTGTAAAAGGAAAGAAATTCTGCAGTATGTGACAACATGGATGAACCTTGAGGTCACTGTGTGAAGGAAATGAAGTAGACACAAAAAAGGCGAACATGCGCCCACGTGCATGAGGCACGCACAGACTGTGAAACGGGCAAGACAGAAAGGAGAAGGGTGGCTGCCAGCGTGGGCGAAGGAGTTAGTGTCAGAGTTTCAGTTTCGCAAGATGAGAAGAATGACAGAAATGGAAGGTGGTGACAGTTACATAAGATCACCTTTATTCCATTCAACTGTGTATTTTCAAAAGGTAAAAATGGTACTTTTAAGTGTATTTTATCACAATAAAAATAAAATAAATTTTAATAAAGTTTATTAATAAAATAAATTAAAATAAAGCCCAAAACACTAGCGGTTCCATCTAAAACTTCTCTGGGTACTCCAAATAGTCCTTCCAACGGTAGATGCAAAACACAGAGGAAGCCGTGAGACAGAAGTCTAGTCCTTGGCTACAGGGCAAATCAGCCCTGTTATTGGCCAATGAGACCTGGAAAACGTGTTCATAAAAACTTAAAACTTGCCTTACATGAGGATGACCCTGTTTCAATCCCTGGCACTACACAGTGCCCAAGTATAACATCACAGGGGTGATACCTGAACACAGAGTCAAGTGTGGTCCAAAGAAAACAAAAATGTCTGTGACCTACTACATCACTTCTAAGACCAAAATAGAAACAGAGATGAAAATTCTCTGAACCATGGTTACCTGCTTTGCAAGCAACTGATCCTGGTTCAATGCCTGTCATCCCAAATGGTCCCCTGCACACCATCAGGAAGGAACAACGAAGGGGCCGGAGTGATAGTCCAGAGGCTAGGGGCGACTTGCTTGCATGCAGTCAACCGGGTTCGATCCCTGGCATCCCATATGGTCCCAGGAGTAATTCCTGAGTGCAGAGCCGGGAGTTAACCCTGAGCATCACTGGGTGGACCCAAAAAAGCAAAAAAAAAAAAAAAAAAAAAAAGGAAGGAACCACACATGAGCACAGCAGAACCAGGAGTAGCCCCCGAGCACCAATGATTATGGCCCAACACCCATCACCGATGGAAAATGTAAAGAGAATGTTCCCAAAGCGGAATCAGTTTCAACCCTGAGCAGAATCCTCATCTCCACATGGCAGCTGTGCAGAAGTGCACAGTCAGCTATGAACTAGAGCAGGAGAAAGGAAATCAGAAGCAACACCCACAGCAACTCCAAAGCCAAGACCAGAGACCAGCACGCTGCCAACGACTCAGGTGAGATGCCAGCCTGCCAGGAAGCAGCACCCTATGCCCTGCTTCCACGGGAGGCTGCCCCGCACCGTCACCAAGACCATCCTGGCAGCCTGCAGGCCTCACCTGGCCTGCATCCAGCCTTTGGGCCACAGAGGCTTGACCTCGGCATC
The DNA here is from genome assembly GCA_021461705.1 of Cryptotis parvus. Taxonomy (NCBI): domain Eukaryota; kingdom Metazoa; phylum Chordata; class Mammalia; order Eulipotyphla; family Soricidae; genus Cryptotis; species Cryptotis parvus. The sequence goes on from JAJIBD010011336.1 coordinate 40,732, forward strand.
CAGAAAGGCCTTCACGTAGTCCTCCCAGGACTGCGCCTTGTTGTTCCTCTCCAGATCATAGCTCTCCAGTTTGATCTTCACCAGGTGGCAGAGCAGCTCCCTGAGGGGGAGGGAGAAGTCAAACTTCAAACGACCCCAAATTCTTCCTCAAGGTTTAATCATGTGTTTCAGCAGGCCTGATTAAAGAAAATGTTTCTAACCTTCATTAGAAATACGGGGACAAGCTCAGACACTGGACCCACAAACCCCTCAATGAGGCAAGGTCCCAGTTTGGGCACACCTGATTTCATCATTCCACTGGAACTTCTTCCGGGGGTCCCATTATCCTCCTGCCCCCTTTTCTTCATCTTCTTCCTCATCAGAACAAATCCGCCTCTCTCTGCTCCTTGTCTTTCTCCTCTTCCAGCATCCTAGAGGGTGAACAGAAATCAATGGCACCCAAAGGTCACCACAGGAGAACTGCTTCCACTTGCCCACCGTCTCTCCCTCCTTAGCCCCAGGACTTCTAAATAGGTAGAAATGCTGAAGACAGGAAAGTCTCATTAGGAAATATAAATGGAGTAAAACAAAAACACAGAAAAGCAGGGGAGGTGGGCAGGAGGGAAATGCAGAGTATTGGGACCCCCACTTACTTAGCCACCTTGGCTTGTGTGTGTGCCTGGCATTCATCCTGGTACTTGGTCATCTGCTCTGGCATCGCCCTGCCAACAGCTTCCTTAAGTTTTTGCAGAGGTTCCTTCAGCCGCCCCCTGTGGAGAATGGGAAACACTGTAAATGACTGAATCCTGAGATCAGAGCAGGAATCTCAGTCACGAGGCGGCAGTAGAGACAGTGCCCATGAAGACTCAGCCACCCCCAGCCCGCCCGCCCAGAAGCCAATTCACCCACCTGCTCATAAAGGTGAAGCTTCCGAGCTCGCTTTGACCAGAGTGTCTTTGCTGCAGGGCAGGAATGAAGCAAGATATGCATACACCCCAGAACGAGTCTGGCTACTCAGCTCCCGAGTCTGCACCTCTATGCTGGAGAACAGAACAGAGTTACCAGTGCCTTGCAGCGCATTTCAACTCCTCTACTGCTTAGGACATCCTGCCACAGACAGGAAAGCTAGAAGGGCCCAAGGAAGTTTAGTATCTCACGAGCCACTTTTTTTTTATAATTTTTTTTTAACTGAGGGCAAAGCAACCCATCTGCAATCAGCAGACAAGTGCTCCCACAGCTGATGAACTTGGTGATGTAAAGTAGGTCAAGGCACTAGGTCAAGACAATAGCAAGTCAAAGGGAGTCGAGAAAACAGAACCCAAGAGTACCACTTTACAATTCTAGATTTCGTAAATGAAAACACAAACGTTTTCAAAGTGGAAACTGAGTGAGTTCCTTGGGGTGGACGGGAAACGCTTTGCAGTGGCACTTGGTTTTCCAGGTTCTACTCTCTCATGACTAGTCAAAGAAATCATCATGCTTTCAGATTTCCTGTCTGAGAAGCATGATGTGTGGCCTCAGGGCTGCCCGCCTAGCGGGACAGCTTCTCTAGACTGCCCCTTCAAGAGCCAGGCCTCCTGACTTCTTGCCTGCCAATCCAAATTCCAGTCAGGCAGCTTGTCTGCTAGGATACTGTAGCTTGAAAAACGTTTTGTTTTTGCTTTTTGGGTCACACCCGGCAATGCTCAGGGGTTTCTCCTGGCTCTGCACTCAGGAATCACTCCTAGCGGTGCTCGGGGGACCATATGGGATGCCGGGAATCGAACCCTGGCCGGCATGGGCCGGCCGCATGCAAGGCAACGCCCTACCCGCTGGGCTATCGCTCCGGCCCCGAAAAACGTTTTTTTATATGGGCAAATCCTGAGCAACAAGCTTCATCAGCCACATAAGCACTTAGAAAGAAACTGGCAAAACTAGTGGCGAGGCATCCACCATTCAGTCTGGGTTAGAAAATGTGGGTTTGCAGGCTCCTAACTTAGGTTTGGTCCCTGGCACCATGTAGATGCGAGAGCAGGAGAATTACTTCCTCAGGCATGCTGAGGTGTCCCCAGGACAGCAGACTGCAGCTGGGCCCTGCTGTCTTCACTCTCTGAGACCCAGAGACAGGCAAGTACACTAACTACTCTTTCGTCCTCTGAAGCCCTGACTATCAGATCCAAGGTCTCCGCAATGCCTGCTAGCTCAAATCTATGGTTTCTCAGAGACCCACCTTCCAAAAGAACAATAAGACAATAAAATCAACTATTTTGCTCTATCTTGTCACGGAGTACCTTAATGGAGATCAATCATATTCCCATTCCCCACCCTGGCCTGCTCCCCCAGGCATGATATGAAGACATGAAGAAATGAAAGGTACTCACTCTAGCAGGATGCCATTAATATCCTGGGTGAAGAACTTCTGTCTGCTCTCCCCCTCGGCAGCCCTGGCAGCCTGGGTCACAGCAGACAGTAATATCTGTTAGTGCACTGTCCCCACAAGGTCCTCACATGGCCCCGCAAGGGTAAGAGCAGCCAGTCCCTTACAGGACACCTGTCACCTGTTGAAGAATTGCTCACCCGGCTCTTCCCTCCCCAGCCCTATTCCCAGTTTACGTTCACCTACGGTCACTACATGCTTGCTGCAGAAATGGTTTATATAGCTCTTTCAAGCACAGATGAAGCATTTGTGGGCTACCTTAGGCCAGGACTTGAAACAACAGTCACATGAAAGAAATCATATAAGCGAAACCAAGCAAGCATGCTGCATCTGGCTGGGCAAGCCTGCCTCTCCTGTGGCCAGCAGTCTCTCGTCTAGACTGTAAGCTGGGATGCCCATACATCTATAGTACAAAAAGACAATCTGGAATTTTAATAAACAGGCAAGACTTGAAGATCGTTATCCACCACCAGCAATGCTGTCACAATAAAATATAACCATAATCATAATAAATGTCGCTACTTTAGCATCGAAGAGCACTTATTCTCTGAAGAGCCATATCCAAATCAAGCCCAGGAGTCTGGCCTCTTTTTCTGTTTGTTTTGTTCTTGGGCCACTCCAGCAATGTTTAGGGGCTGTTCCTGGCTCTGTACTCAGTCATTCATGGTAATGCTCGGGGAACCATATGGGATGCCAGGGATTGAACTCACGTTAGCCGTGTAAAAGGCAAGTGCCTTACTAGCTGTACTATCTCTCCAGCCCCGAAATCTGTGCTGTTAAAAGTGGCCCCACTTGTTGGGGCCGGAGCAATAGTCCAACGGGTAGGGGCGTCTGCCTTGCACACAGCCGGCCCGGGTTCAATCCCTGGCATCCCATATGGTCCCCAAGCACCGCCAGGAGTAATTCCTGAGTGCAGAGCCAGAAGTAACCCCCTGAATGTCGCCCAGCGTGTTTTTTCTTTCTTTTAAAAAAGAAAAAAAAAGTGGCCCCACTTGGGACAGGAGCTACAGTACAGAAGAGAGCACTGCCTTGCATGCAGCCGACCTAGGATCAATTCCCCGGCATCCCATATGGTCCCCTGAGCACCACAAGGAGTGATTCCTGAGTACAGATCCAGGAGTATTGCCAAAAAAAGAGAGAAAAAAAAATGTGGTCCCATGGTAAGGGCACACTGGTGCTCCACACTGGTGGAGGGACTAGTGTTGGAATACTGAATACTTGAAACAACTGTACTGTGAACAACTTTGTAAATCAAAATGTTAAAAAAAAAAAAAAGTGGCCCCTAAGACAGTGTTGGTGTGGATAAGGGGAAGAGACTTTCAATCACTACTGGTAAAATGTTGAGTGGCCCACCCTTCTGGAAAACACATATGGACCCTTCTTAAAACACTAGAAACTGAGCTCCTATATGGCCCAGTAATTCCAGTTCCTGCCAAAAACTCTATTCAGAAAAGACACTTGCATGCCTGTGTTAACTGTAGCACTCTTCACAACAGCCTACATCTGGAAACAGTCCACATGTCCAAGAACAGATGACTGGGGACTGGAAAGATAGTACAATGGGTAGACAGAGTGCTTGCCTTGTACATGGCCAACCCAGATTTGACCCCCAGACCCATATAGTCCAGTCCCCGGAGCCCTGAGAAAACTAATCCTTGAGTACAGAGCCAGGAGTAAGCCTTGAACATAATCTTGTGTGGCCCAAAAAATGAAACTACCAAAAATGGGGAAAAAAAGTAAGCAAACATTCTGATGGAGGTTATGGTATAAGAATGTTTTATGCGGGCCGGAGCGATAGCCCAGCGGGTAGGGCATTTGCCTTGCACGCCGGCCGGCCTGTGCCGGCCCGGGTTCGATCCCCGGCGTCCCATATGGTCCCCTGAGCACCGCCAGGAGTAATTCCTGAGTGCAGAACCAGGAGTAACCCTGAGCATTGCCGGGTGTGACCCAAAAAAGAAAAAAAAAAAAAAGAATGTTTTATGCATGAAATTCTATTATTAACAGTACTGTAAATTCTGGAGTTAAATTTTTTTAAAATAAATATATTAAAAAAAAGTAATATGAAAGAGGTTCTGAATTTTCTTTTTTTTTTTTGGGGCCATACTCAATGGTGCTCAGTAATTACTTCTGTGAAAGGTAAGTGCCCTAGGCGCTGTTCCTACTATGCAATTTCTTTTTTCTTTTTTTCTTTTTTTTTTTTTTTTTGCTTTTTGGGTCACACCCGGCAATGCTCAGGGGTTTCTCCTGGCTCTGCACTCAGGAATTACTCCTGGCGGTGCTCGGGGGACCATATGGGATGCTGGGGATAGAACCCGGGCCAGCATTAGCCAGCCGCGTGCAAGGCAAACGCCTTACCCGCTGGGCTATCGCTCCATCCCACTATGCAATTTAATGGCTGCTTCTCTCTTGAGGTCTTTTAAATTGTGTGGGCCATATTCCAAGTCTGTCCCCCCAGTGGGGGCCACCCCCAGTGACATTCAAGGGACCATGAAATGACATGGATTGCCGAACTTGGGACTCCTACGTGCAAAACATGCAGAGCAGCCCTTTGAGCTATTGCTCCATCCCTACTGTGGTCTGTGCTTTTTTTTAAAACTACAGTATAGGTAACAGGGTTACAATAGTGTTGTAACATTGATGTACAAAGCTACTACACCCCCACCATCACCACCAAAGTCCCAGTGGCCCTATATCCCAGTCTGAACTTCACCTCACTACCCCTTCCTTCCCAGGTCTAGTTTCATAGTGAAAGCAATTAGTCATGGGGCCAGGGAAATAGCACAAGGGGAGGGTGTTTGCCTTGAGTAGCCGACTCAGGTTTGATCCCCAAGATCCCATATGGTCCCGAGATTCGCCAAGAGTAATTCCTCAGTGCAGAGTCAGGAGTAACCCTGGCTTTTGGGTTGGCCCAAAAGAAAAAAAATAATAAAGTAAGGGGTCAGAGAGATAACACAAGGGTAGGGCGTTTGCCTTGCATGTGGCTGACCCAGGTTTGATCCAGCGGCATCCCATATGGTCCCCCACACACTGCCAGGAGTGGTTCCTGAGATCAGAGTCGGGAGTAACCCCTAGCATTGCTGGCTGTGACCCAAAAAAGCAAAAAAAAATAAACAAATAAATAAATAAATTAAGCACTGCATTTTTAAGTACACCTAATTAAAAAGCAACTGGATATAGTCTGTCTTCCAACAATAACTGAGGTCCCACAGCCTTAAGAACCCCTGCCAGAGGAGTTGTATACATGGATCAACCCTAGATTAATTAGAAAGTGGGGTGAAATTGAGCAGCCAGATCATGCTGATTCAATCACCTATGACAAGTATTATCATAAGAAAACCCACTCGAAGGGCCGGAGTGATAGCCCAGCGGGTAGGGAGTTTGCCTTGCACGCGGCTGGCCTGTGCCAGCCTGGGTTCGATCCCAAGCATCCCATATGGTTGCCTGAGCACTGCCAGGAGGAATTCCTGAGTGCAGAGCCAGGAGAAACCCCTGAGCATTGCCGGGTGTGACCCCCCAAAAAAAAAAGCAAAAAAAAAAAAAAAAAAAAAACCCACTCAGTCTTTCCGTCCCCAGGTGAGAGGCTCCCAAACTTATTTTGTCCCTTTTCAGAAATTAAAAACAAAAACAACACTTTCCATGCCCTCCTGGAGCGCTCTCCTTTAGGTGGAATAGCAGAAGGCTCTCCCAGCTGCACCTGAGGCTACACTGCCCCCTCCCCTACCCCTCGCTACCCAGCACCCCTGGGAAGGTGTCGACCACTCTGGGAAAGTGCTCTAGGTCAGAACCACGAACAGGGCATCAGCTGCTGCTGGGTAGAAAGGGCTCTGGCTGGGGTTTCTCCCAAAGATCAGGCAGGTTACTTTTCTTCTCAGCCTTCTACTTGGAGCCACAATGATCTCCCTGGTCAGGGATGCAGGAGCTCTGACTCTCTAGAAGGCCTAGCGGGGAGAAAGCGGATGATGTGAGGTCTGTTTCATTCCTATTCTTAGTATTGTTCCAATTGTACGCTTCAAGCAAAAGTATCGAAATAGACCTAGGTCATCTTTATGAACCAAGCAGCTGCTGCCAAACTACAACTACACCCAGGCCATTGAAGGGGGCAACAAACCTGAGCTTCCCAACAGAAGATATATTAACACAGGGTCCGGGCCTCAAATAAAATCACGGCATTTCCTTAGGTCCACAGGATGTACCAGAAGGGAATACCATGAGCTACAGAGGAAAGAGTAACCCTCCAACACCGTGGTGCTCCACACCCATCTGTCTTGGTTCTCGGGAGAAGCTGCTGCAGTGCTGAGGACCAAAGAGTCGGACACACGTGTGAACCATGCCATGCCTGCTATACCATCTATCTGGCCATGCAGGCACCTACTTATAAAAAAAATATATATATTTATAAATATAAATATATATATATATACATACATATATATATATATATATATATATATATATATATATATATATATATATATATATTTTGCTTTTTGGGTCACACCCGCGACGCTCATGGGTTATTCCTGGCTCTGCACTCAGGGAATTACTCCTGGCGGTGCTCAGGGGACCATATGGGATGCCGGGGATTGAACCCAGGCCAGCATAGGCTGGCTGTGTGCAAGGCAAACGCCCTACCTGCTGGGCTATCGCTCCAGCCCTAAAAAAATATTTTTTGAGGGCCTGAGTGACAGTACGAGTAGAGTGCTTGCCTTGCATGCAATCAACTTGGGTTTGACCCCCCAACATGCCAGAAGCCTGTTAGAAACCACTCCTAAGTGCAAAACCAGCAGGTATGGCTGGCCCTGCTTCAAGAAAGTGGGGGAAAATGGTATTTAGGGGGCTGGAGTCATGGTACAGTGGGGAGGCATTTGCCTTGCATGCGGCCAACCAGGTTTGATTCCCAGCATTCCATAAAGTCCCCTGAGCAAAGCCAGGAGTAATTCCTGAGTGTAGAGCCAGCAGGAACCTCTGAGTATCACTGGGTGTGACCCAAAAAAGCAAAAAAAAAAAAGAAAATTATTTTTGAAAATTTTCAAATTTTTAGGGGTCGGAGTGATAGTCCAATGGGTAGGGTGTTTGCCTTGCATGAGGCAGACCGGGTTCAATCCTCGTCATCCCCATATGGTCCCCCGAGCACCACCAGGAGTAATTCCTGATGAACAGCCAGGAATGACCCTTGAGCATCGCCGGGTGTGACCCAAAAAGAAAAAATAAAAGGAGAAAAAAAGAAACTTGCAAATGTTCAAGTTTTTGTTTTTTTCTCTCTTTCTTTGTTGGGTCATACTCAGCGATATGCAGGGGTTACTCCTGGCCATGCTCAGGGAACCATATGGGATGCTGGGCAGCGAACCCAGATTGGCCGCATGCAAAGCAAACACCCTATCTACTCTACTATCACTCCGGCCCCGACAAATGTTCGGAGTTTTAAATATTACTTCTAATTAGAAAATGAATCGAATTTTGCTTCCTTCATGCAAAGTGCTTTTTCCTAAAGAATCAGTAGGTATCAAACTCATTTATATATCATGGTAGGCAGCAAATAAGCTCACAAAAACACAAACCCAGTACGTGCTTTCCTCCAGCGCCACGATGGGAATGCCCAACCCTCAAATCTGGGCATAACTGTTACACACATGACGGAGTGTGGCAGAAGTGACATGGTACATACAACTTCTGGAGCCAGATCTTAAGGGTCTTGCAGCTTCTACTTCCCCATTTCTGAAAGCTGCTGCACCTGCCATGCCCTGAAGCCCAGGATGGACAACCAGAGGAGAGACAGGCCAGTGCTCCAGTGCCCAGTCAACCTGCCAAATGACTGTCTAGGCAGAGCCTGCAGAGGAACGTCCTTGTCAAGCCACAGTCAAAGAAAGGCGGCACTGTCTGAGACAATGCACTGGGAGCAGCAGGAAAAACTGATGTGTCATCTAGAGCAGTGGTTGTCACCTACCAGCCCGCGGCCCAGTGCCAGTCTGCAAGTTAAAGATGAACTTTTTTTTTCTTTTTTGGGTCACACCCAGCAATGCTCGGGGGTTACCCCTGGCTCTGTACTCAGGAATTCCTCCTGGCAGTGCTCGGGGGACCATATGGGATGCCGGGGACTGAACCTGGGTCGGCCGTGTGCAAAGCAAATGCCCTACCCGCTATGCTATGGCTCCGGCCTGCAGAGTAAAGATGAAAACCACTGGTCTACCGCCTTAAAGCCACCAGTCAACCACACAGGAGAGGTGCTGGTCTTCAGGTAGAAAAGACTGAAGAATGCTGAAGGAGGGTAAATATATTACTATAAAATAAAAGAAAGCTGACACGTGGCTCAAGAGACAGAGCATATTTCTTAGACTGCACAGTCTTAAGTTGGGTGTCAGGTCCAGGGGGCTCTCGGCATGTGGGATTGAACTCAGGGCCCCAGCACTACCAAGTGTGGCCCTGAGGGGCCAGGCACTCCCAACAACAGCAAATAAAATATAAAAGGTGAGTCCTAAATAAACATGTATCACTGCTAATATTAGTATTTTAAACAAGTTTAACTTAAACTTAAAAACTGCAGGGGCTGAAGCAACAGCCCAGCGGATAGGGTGCTTGCCTTACACGCAGCCCGGCCCATGCCGGCCCGGGTTCGATCCCTGGCATCCCATACGGTCCCCGAGCACCGCCAGGAGTTATTCCCTGAGTGCAGAGCCAGGAGAAACCCCTGAGCATCACTGGGTGTGACCCAAAAATGCAAAAACAAACAAACAAACAAAAAAAAAACCTGCAAACATTGGGGGCCGGAGCAATAGCACAGCAGGTAGGATGTTTGCCTTGCACACAGCCAACCCAGGTTCGATCCCCAGCATCCCATATGGTCCCCTGAGCACTGCCAGGAGTAATTCCTGAGCAAAGAGCCAGTAGTAATCCCTCAGCATCGCCGGGTGTGACCAAAAAAAAAAAAAAAAAAAAACTGCAAACATTGGAGCTGGAATTAATACAAGGGTTAAGGCTTGCTTGCATGTGGCTGACCCTGATTCAATTCCACTCCAGGAGTGATCCTGAGCACAAAAGCAAGCCCTGCTGGGTCTGGCCTAAAATGCCACACTCCCCCTCCCCACCCCCCCACACACACAGCCAAAATGCAAATATAATTCAAGATCTAGGTTGGAGGAACCAGAGATAACGAACAAGGATAAGGTACGTGCCTTGTATGCTTCTGACCCAGATTCAATCCCTGGCACCCCATATGGTCCCCCAAGCTCCACAGGAATGATCACTGAATAAAGAGCCAGGAGTAAGCCCTGAGCACTGCCAGGTAAGGTCCCAAAATAAATCCAAACAAGAAAAATCTAGGGGGCCGGAGCAATAGCCCAGCGGGTAGGGCGTTTGCCTTGCACGCAGCTGGCCCATGCTGGCCCGGGTTCGATCCCGGCATCCCATATGGTCCCCAAGCACCGCCAGGAGTAATTCCTGAGTGCAGAGCCAGGAGGAACCCCTGAGCATTGCCCGGGTGTGACCCAAAAAGCAAAAAAAAAAAAAAAAAAAAAAAAATCTAGGATAGGGCTCTCCAATAAAGACCCAATTATCCACATATACACTGCAATTATAGACCTCATTCCCATGACCTGAACAAATGGTCTGAGGGTCTTCATGTTCCTGGAGCGAGCAGATGCCCTTGGGCTACACTTGCTTGCAACAGGACATATGGAAGATGTTACTGGTACCTGCTCGAGCAAATCGATGAACAACGGGAAGACAAGTGATACACTGCAATTATATTCTATTTCTGCAATCAAAGACGTTATTTCCCAGGGATGAATCAGAGAGAATTCTTGGTGGCTGTGGACCCAGGGCACACAAGCACAGGTTCTGGAGTAATGGAGCACCTAGAGACCCTTTGGAAAAGCAAATTATCTTTATAAAGTATCTTTCTGAAATAGCTTTCTTTCTCTTGCAACCACTAAAGCAGTAAGGGCTTTATAGCAGCATTGACTAGGTGAATAAGGCAGGAAACAACTATAATTACAACTGCATGAAAACACACAAAGAAAGGAATCCTGAAAGGAATCTGCAAACTACAAGCAGCATTTAAACTGGTGGAACAATGGCTGATTCCCACTCACTCCACTTACCCAAGTGTCTTAGTTCTGCTACAGAAGGGCCAGGTGCTGATTGAAACACAGATTTCACACTCATCACTGTGTTTTCTCGCCAGTCCGTGAGACTCTGCCAGTCACCCTCGGCCTGCCGGGGCCCAAGCCTACCTCCTGGGTTATCCTGCCCCTGTCTCCGTGTGCTGGACACAGCCAGAAGAGCTGGCTCATGGCACCCAGGAGGGTGGATTTGTTGAACCAACACTTTGACACTATAGTTTCCACAAAGATATGTCCATCTTTTCTCAAGAAAGTGAAATAATGAATGTACATTATCAGACTACAACATAACTTTATGACATGGCTAAAACCACACTAACAAAAACAGACTACTGACACATCAACCTGACTCAAGTTAAGTTTTCAGCACCTAAGCAAACATTCTGACTACAAACCAGAGGATTGAAAAGAACCAGGAGTGATTTTTTTTTAACAAACTTAAAAGCAACACAGGACAGTATGCTTAAACACGCCAAATTCAGAATGCCACCAAACATACCACCAAACATCCTATTAAGAGATACTCTGAATCCTCACTTAAGTACAACCGGTTTAAAACATGAGTCAAATACAACACATATGATCCAGCATCCAGGGAACTGAAGAGAGGGTCCTGAGCAATTATGTTTGTACGTTGCATTCAAAAAATTTTTTGCAAGTGAGAAAAATAACACTTAGCGCAGTGGAAAACATTCTACCTGGCCTACAACATAAGGCTAGCACACAGAATAGTAATTCTGAAAACCTATGAGGATCATGGTAGAAAACTTAAGCACTGTAAGGAATAAATGCCACAGGAGTTGCAAGTAGAGAGCCAAGACAAAAATGTTACTGTAGGGGCTGGAGCGATAGTCCAGTGAGTAGGGTGTTTGCCTTGCATGCAGCCGGACCCAGGTTCAATCCCCAGCAGCCCATATGGCCCCCTGAGCACCACCAGGAGTAATTCCTGAGTGCAGAGCCAGGAGTAACCCCAGAGCAATGCCAGGAGTGACCCAAAAATCAAAAAAAAGTAAAAAGAAAAAAAGTTACTGTAACTAAAAGGTAAATGACACCATAGCTAATAATTTATGCACTGTTTATAGTTAGTCATTCTGAGCTGGTAATAACTGCAATGGCTTCTGTATTCTGAGGGCTGCAGCTGCTTTTGATGGGGCATGGAGAACTTTTAATGGGGCATGGAGGACCCCAACATACCCAGTGATCTCCAACATACCATCAGTGATGTGCAAGGGCGGGGAGCAATGGACACCCAGAGCAAATTAACCCAACTCTCTAACTTCCACCTGCTAACTGGTCCATTTACAGATCCTGCAAGAG
>JAJIBD010011337.1:0-45838 GCA_021461705.1 Cryptotis parvus
TTCACTCAGGAATTACTTTGACACTGCTCTGGGGACCATATGGGATGCCTGGGATCAAACCCAGGTCAGCTGTGTGCAAGGCAAACACTCTACCTTCTATGCTGTCACTCTGGCCCAGGATCAGATTTTTTTTTTTTTTGCTTTTTTGGGTCACACCCGACAATGCTCAGGGTTTCTCCTGGCTCTGCACTCAGGAATTACTCCTGGCGGTGCTCGGGGACCGTATGGGATGCCGGGGATCGAACCCAGGCCGGCACAGGCCGAGCTGGCGGTAGCAAACGCCCTACCCGCTGGACTATCGCTCCGGCCCAGGATCAGATGTTTTAAAACACCGTTTGCATCAGCAGATAACTGGAAACTCTGATATTCTGATATAAATACATTGCTTTACTAATCATTTATTCCTGCTTCAGAGGTTTCCAAGCAAATTGTGCTAGTGTAATAATGACAATAACAAATGCCACTTAATTGCAGATTTATTTGGGAGGAGATGAGGGGATCGAACCTAGTCATCTATGTGAAAGGCAAGCACCTTACCTGCTGTACTCTCTCCATCCTGAAAAGTTTTATTTTAATTTTTTTTAAAAGTTCCTTCTCTAGAATACACATTTTAGCCATTGAGGATCTCTATTCTCAATGTGTATTCTAGAGAAGAAACTTAGCACATTGACTCCAGCCCATGCCACTGGTCACTTGGGTGTGGCTTAATCAATACTCAGTAATCAAGCCTGTAGTGATAGCACCAACATGTTTTTAAAAATCTTAAGATTGGGCCCAGAGCGATAGCCCAGTGGGTAGGGCGTTTGCCTTGCGCGTGGCCGCGTGCCGGGCCGGGTTCAATCCCAGGCATTCCATATGGTCCCCTGAGCACCTCCAGGAGTAATTCCTGAGTGCAGAGCCAGGAGAAACCCTGAGCATTGCCAGGTGTGACCCAAAAAGTAAAAAAAAAAATTTAAGATTATAAGAGCTGGATTATGTATAGCCCATGCTATGGTTTCCAGAAGATTGAATTTGTAAGCAGCCTAATGTTTTCTTGTTGTTGTTGTTGTTATTGTTGTTTGGGCCACACCAGGCAGTGCTGAGGGACCATGTAATATAGGAGATTGAATCCAGCTCCCTGTGGTTACAGCATGTGCTCTTGAAACTGCCGACTTCATTTAATTTAATACTACCAAAAAGCGAGTCATCCCAGGACCAGAAGTGGAGTCAAGAATATTTTCACATATAACAATTTCCAGTTTCTAGAAATGATTCATCCAAGAAAATAATGGATAGGGGGAAAGTATTGAACTGACAATCTAGTGAGTTCTCTCAGGCTCTTTCCCAATCTCTGTTTTTCTGATGCAGTTTCAGTGGTTAGAGTAAGATGCTCCACATGGATTGGATGGCTCATGGCACATACGTGAACTAGCACTGGCTTGTGTGTTAGTCACGTGGGTGAGAGCTGTGCTAGCTGGGTTCTTCCATTGAACTATTTAATAGCATTAGGAGAGGGCCATGTTGAATATTGCTGGAATATTAAATATTTATATAATGTTAAGTATTTATATAAAAGGCCACTAATTGGCACTTCAGAATCTTTTTTCTTCTCGCGATGGGGAGTTTTATGGGAAAATGAAGCTTATTGTAAAGTTCTCTCCTCTGTGTAATTTCTTTCCTTTTTGAGAGGGAAGTTATTATCACTATCACTTTCATACAAAGACAATTAAGACCCAGAGTGGCTAAGAGAATTGTTCAGCTTCATACACCGCTAAGAAAAGCTACTGAAATTAAGTATGCTCTCTCTCTCTCTCACTCTCTCTTTCTCTTCAAACAAAAGAGGCAGAAAAGAAAGGAGGGAGAGAAGGAATGAGAAAAGAGAGGTTTGACAGAGGATAATATAAATTTTTTTAGCATGTACTTAAATGGTAGAAGATTTTTATCAGAAAAGAATTTATTTTAGGGGCCGGAGCGATAGCCCAGCGGGTAGGGTGTTTGCCTTACCTTGCACGCGGCCTGTGTTGGCCAGGGTTCGATCCCCGGCATCCCATGGTCCCCGAGCACTGCCAGGAGTAATTCCTGAGTGCAGAGCCAGAAGTAACCCCTGAGCATCGCCGGGTGTGACCCAAAAAGCAAAAAAAAAAAAAAAAAAAGAATTTATTTATTTTACTTTGCACTTCTTACTCATCCTTTTCCTGCATTGCATTTTTATTTATTTATTTTATTTTTATTTTTTTTTTTTTTTGCTTTTTTGGGTCACACCAGCAATGCTCAGGGGTTTCTCCTGGCTCTGCACTCAGAAATCACTCCTGGCGGTGCTCGGGGACCATATGGGGATGCCAGGGATCGAACCCAAGCCGGCCTGGGCCAGCCGGCAAGGCAAACGCCCTACCCGCTGGGCTATCGCTCGCCCCATGCATTGCATTTTTAATCAGGATTATTACATATCTGAACAGAACTGTCTTATGAGAAAAGTGATGAAATGCCCATTAGTGCTGACTTTAGGACAGACATCTAGTCATTTATGGAGATACCAAAGGGTAAAATGAGGCGTGATTGTGTAGGCTATTAATGTGAGATAGTCTGGTGTGTGTGTGTGTGTGTGTGGTGTGTGTGTGTGCACACGTGCGTGTGTGTGTGCATGTGTGTGTGTGGGGGGATGTGTTGGGGCCAGGGAGGCACAGGGAAGTGCTCAGGGGCACTTCCTGGCCCTCTGCTCAGGAGCGGCCCCTGGTGGTGCAGGGCTGCAAATCACATTGGGGTCAGCTGCATGGAGGTAACAAACGCCCTTAAGCCCATTTTCTTTCCAGCACCACAATATTATCCCCCTCCCACCCCCACACTTGTTTATTTGTATTGTTGTTTTTGTGTCACACCCAGCAATGCTCAGGATTCTCTCCTGGCTCTGTACTGCGAGATCACTCTTGGCAGTGCTTGGGGACCGAAGGATGTATGACCCAGTGTATGGGTGCCGAGGATCGTTTTCACACACCCCTAAGAAAAGCTACTACAGTCAAGTACTCTCTTGCTCTTAAAACAGGTCGACTGCGTGCAAGCCAATAGCCCTAGTTGTTGTATTATGACTTTGGTCCCATTTACTTTTCTTTCTGTGACCTGAGGGGAAATGACCTCAGCTTGTTCAGGTGTCTGGAGCAGGACCTGCACCTTTAGAACAACAACAACAACAACAACAACAACAACAACAAACTTTAGAGCTTCCCAAACTTATACCCAAAAGTTCTTCCTTGCCCATGGATTATCCCAGCACCCCTGAAGTGGCATTACTCACTCTGGAACCCACTCCTTTGGGGACCCAAGGGGCTGAAAGAACAAGTGAGTCCAAACTATTCAGCAGATCCAGATTTTCCACTGTTACTGCTGGAATGACACTCAAGGTCAGCCAAATGCTTCTTCCATGACAGGAAATAGCTGGGGTGCATGAAAGAATAAGTGAGTCTGAAGACGTGCTTCTATTTGGGGGCAGTGTATAGTGGCACAGTGTTCTGATATTGGTCGGGGGTGGGGCGGACTCTGGGACCCAGCCCCCATGGCCACCTTTTCCTTTAAGCAGTTACTGCAAGGTGCATCTTAACCTTGTGGCGAAATTGAGGGCTTTCCCTCTGCCGCCTTCTTCTGACTTTCCCATGTAATAAGCCTGTGACCTTGTCCAAATTGAATTGAGCTGCAGAAATTGGATTTTGATTTCTTCTGTAGTTCGTGTGGCTCTTCCTTCTTCCTCAAGCACTTTGTAGAGAGAAGTCCTTGGTAGCAGAAAAGTGTTCAAGTTTTCTTAACCCCAGAATCCTCAGTTTGAAACTCACTGTGCAAGAGCAGTAGAGATACAGAGGGATAAACACATAAATGGTAAATGTCAAACTTGATATAATGAAATCTTTACCAAGAGCATGAGATCTGACAGAAAAATATTGTTACCAAAAATTTTTTTTTTTTAAACCAGCTAAGCTGGGGCCGGTGTGATAGCACAGCAGGTAGGACATTTGCCTTGCATGTGACCTACCAGGTTCAATCCCCAGAATCCTATATGGTCCCCTGAGCATGGTCGGGAGTAATTCCTGAGTGCAGAGACTGGAGTAACTCCTAAGCATCACCGGGTGTGGCCCAAAAAGTAAAAATAAATAAATAAAATAAAACCAGCTAAACTCAAATTGTCAAAATATAGACGGAAATATTTTTATTTTAATTTAAATATTTTTTTAATGTAGAAAAGAAGTGGTAGCTATTGATATAATTCTAGGGTAAAAATTGATGAGATAACAAAGTTGTAATGTTAATGGATCTAGAAAATAAATTTATATACTGTTATATCACATTGCAGGGTTTGTAAGCATTTGTTTAAGAATTTATTAAACTTTGGGGGCCATAGTACAGAGGTAGGCATTTGCCTTGCAGCTAGCCCACCTAGGTTGCATCCCCGGCATCACATATGGTCTTCTGAGCACCGCCAAGGAGCAGTTCTCTAGTGCAGAGTCAGGAGTAACCCCTGAGCATCGCTGGTGTGGTCCAATAAACAAAAATAAAATAAAACACAATTTTATTAAGATTTCTGTTAAGAGGTGTCTTCTGGCCCAGGCATTTCCAGATCTATGATCTGGGCAACAAGTTGACTTGGCAGCAAATGTGGGTGGTGGACGGGGTGCCAGAAGTATGGGGGTTGGGAAGAGGCTGCCCACCACACTCTGATTAAAACCCTGGAGTCCTCAGCCAGGGTGCCAGTATCAGAGATTATTGGGGAGGGTGTCTCTGAGAGAATGCTCATGGATGCTGCTGCTAGAGCCGGGCTGGGTGGGTATTTGCCCACCCATCTCTCGTGGGGCTCCAGGGTCTTCATCTGCGGAGATTGGTGATTTCATAATGTATCTCTTAAGAGATTTCATCGGGATTTAGTGGGGCAGGGCCAGTGAGCAAGTCTACATTGTCGAAGACATGGATGGTGAAGTATTTTCTTTCTTCCTCCCTCCCTCCTCCCTCCTCCCTCTCCCTCCCTCCCTCCCTCCCTCCCTCCCTTCCTTCCTTCCTTCCTTCCTTCCTTCCTTCCTTCCTTCCTTCCTTCCTTCCTTCCTTCCTTCTTCTTGTTATCTGCTTTTTGGGTCACACCCGGCGATGCTCAGGAGTTACTCCTGGATCTTCACTCAGGAATTATTCCTGGTGGTGCTTGGGGGTCCATATGGGATTCTGGAGATCGAACCCAGGTCAGTCACGTTCAAGGCAAATGCCCTACCTGCTGTGCTATCACTCTGGCCCCTATTTTTATTAAAAAATTTTTTTGGGGTTCATACTCCATGGTGCTAAGGAGTTCTTCCAGTTGTGTGCTCAGGAGTCATCTGTGGTGATACTATGGGAAACATGTGGTCCCACGGATCAAAGGATCTCTAGCATGCAAAGAATATTCTCAGCTGCTTGAACTATCAAAAGTAGTTTTACTTTATTTTATGTTTTAGGAGAGTGTTTGGACCACACCCAGTGATGCTCAGTGTTCACCCCTAGCTCTGTGCTCAGGAGACCATATGCAGTTTCAGGGATTGAAACAGCTTGTCTGTAGCGAGACACACACTTGAATCCCTGTACCTAGAATATTGTATTTGGAATATTTTGATTTATGAATGCATTATTTTGCATTAGTTTGCATCAGTTTCACTTTTGTGTCTACTTTTATTGTTTAGATTTTGCAGTGTTGTTTGCTTATGAGTTCACTTAGTATACTAACTGAGTATAAATATCCTCATGTCTCCTATAATACTCTACTACTCTCATAAACTTTTCTAATGAAACATCAAAACTTAGCATGTGTGAATCTTTCATTTCGGTATGTATTTTAACATTTTCAGTTATCAGATATTTAGATGATCTATTGAAAATAGTTGATATACAGGTCCATGTTACACATAAAACATATGAATGTATTTTTATATTTATACATATATTTGGCTTGTCATCAAGCAACATTTCAGCGTCGTATTCTAGATGTTAACAGTTCCTGAATTAATAAGCCAGACACATAAATCTCTGTCATTCTTATTTTCTTATGCAGTTTTTATTCTTTGGGTTTTAGGCCACACCCATAAGTGCTTTTGGGTAACTCTTGGGTCAGCACTCAGGAATCACTCCTGGTGGGTTCAGGAGACCACAAGGGGATCCCTGGTGTCAAACCTGGGTTGACTGCATGCAATGCAAGTGCTCTACTTGCTGTATTAGCTCTCTGCTCTCTCCCTTTTTTCCGGCCTTTTGGGTTGCATCCTCGTGATGCTCAGGTGTTACTCCTGGCTCTGCATTCAGGAATTACTCCTGGCGTTGGTCCGGGAACCATAAGGGATGCTGGGTATTGAACCTGGTCATCATGTCCAAGGCAAATGCCCTTCCTGCTGTACTATCACTCAGGCCCCTCTGGCCCCTTTCTTACAGTTTTGAAGAGAAAACAGACTAACACTGAATCTAATATAATTTACAATTGTAAATAATTAAAATCTACCTTAGGGGGCTGGAATGAGAGAGTACAGCAAAAACAAATACTGCTGTGCACACAGTCCACCTGGATTTAACTCCTGGCACCACACATAACTTTCCAAACACTGCTAGGAGTAATCCCTGAGCACAAAACCAGGAATATGCCCTGAGCACTGCTGGTATGGCCTCTCCCCCTAACTCCTGCCTCCCTGCCTATCCCCCCAGCCCCACAAAATCTTCCTTTGATGCGGTTGTTGAAGGCTAATGAACTAAATGCACTAATCAGTGATCACTGCACAGGTCTGTTCTGTGAGAATACGGGGTTATTAAATCTCCATTGATGTACATTACAATTCTTTACCTAAATCAAAGCTTAATGAACAACCAGTGAATTAAGCAGAAATTCTGTGTTTAGCCTACTAAATAGTAAAGCAGCTCAACAAAACATTTGTAGTTCATCCCTCTCTTAAATGTCTCCCACCTATGAGGAGATTGTTATCTTTTCATGACAAATGGCATCCCCTTCATTCGTCCTGCCTACAGCATACGTTCACAGCATTCCCACATCTCAGCAGCAGAATGCAGGGCCAGCGAGGCAGCCCATGGCAGAGCACATGCCTAGCCTATGTGAGGCCATGATTGCTATCTCAGCTCTGTGTCCTCACATCCTTCAAGTCCCTCTACCATAGGTTGATGTAGCCCTGGTGATCCAGTGCTGGATGTGGTTCCAGTAAAATGGTAAAAGCAAATAAAAGTGGGAAATGTGGATGTGTGAATGGATGAATTGGTGAATGAGCCGTCGGAGACATCTGTGTTCATTGTGATACAGCATCTGAGTCTCCACTGACTGTATTTCCGTGAGTAGTTCATGGGTCATGTATTATATCCCTTTCTCCTCTGTCTTTTACATCTCATTTTATACCTTTATCCTCTGTCTTTAAAATACTCTGGAAAGGACTTTTGTGGATGAAAGTGTTCTAAATAGGACCACTTGCAGGGAACTCGGCTAGAAAGGAGCGAGGGCTGGATTACTTGAGAGCTATATTCAGGCCCAGAGAGGCACCAGGCTTAGGACAGGCAGCGGATGTTCAGAAAGGAGAATGTGCAAGGTCAGTGGACAGTGAACAGTGCTGAGGGCAGCTTTGAGAGGTGGGTCCCAAGAGATACACATGTGCCTTCAGCACCCATCTTCTTGTGCCGAGCACCCCAGTGTGACAGATCTCATTGTGCCTCTGTGAGTCATTTCACTTTATCAATCTACAAATCCCACATCAGGTTATAGATCTGATTTTTTTTTTTTTTTTTTGCTTTTTGGGTCACACCCGACAATGCTCAGGGGTTTCTCCTGGCTCTGCACTCAGGAATTACTCCTGGCGGTGCTCGGGGGACCATATGGGATGCCGGGGATCAAACCTGGGCCGGCATGGGCCGGCTGCGTGCAAGGCAAACGCCCTACCCGCTGGGCTATCGCCTCCGCCCCCTAGATCTGATGTTTTGCTGATTTGTGTTGCTGCCAGTTTCTAATTTGGAGGACCATCCAGCTGTATTCTGGGATTACTCCTGGCTTTGCACTCAGGGATCACTCCTGGAGAGGTTCAGGGACCTACTGGGGATACCAGGGATTGAACTGGTGTCAGATGCCTGCAAGACAAACACTTTAACCCCTGTGCTATATCTGGGGCTTCTCTTTCTCCTCTTTGCTTTTGATTCTTTAGATTTTGTGGTGAACGAGCATCTGACTGTTTACCACCACCTGTGGCTTCCTATGATGGGTCAAATTGGGTGGGCAAGGTGGGCAAATCAACTCCCCCAACAACCCTCCCCCACTTCAGCCCCTGTATTACTCAAGTATTTTTCCCTGGGTTCACTTTAGAGCCTTTAGGAAACAGAGTTGTCCTAGCGAGCATTGCCGGCTTTTTGCATGTTGCTTTGCATTGCTCTGTGACACGGATCTTGGCTCCATCTTTCTGGTTCTGCCCCGAGTTCCGCCGATGGACACAGAAACTTCTCTTTGTCAGCACACTGAGAATCCAGGGTTTCTGTGAGCGCCTCCCTTACTGATAGTGTGAGCAAAACAGTCCCAGGATCTTGTTTTTAAGATTTGAAGTGTGGTGGCAGCTCAGGTGTGGCGTTCCACCTCTAAAGGCAAATGAGACATTTTAGAGTCAGCACATGCGAATGTCTACATGGGAGGTGAGGAGAGAGAGATTCATGATTCGGTTATAATACAATAATAAAATCCAGGCTACAAATAAGCACAATGCCAGCCCTCTATCTGGGCTCTGAAGTGCCCTCTGCAGTCAGGGGACGGGATGGGCTGCCCACAGTAGAGAGGCCTACACTTCTTATGTCTGGCCACACTGGCTGTGACTCTGCCTCACGTGTTCTGCCCACAGCTTCCTTCTCCCTTGTGGACAGTAGATCTAGGAAGCAAACAGGTTTCTTGCAAGGCCTATCCAGTGCCCATTGGAAGCATCAGCTTGGAGCAGTTGGAAGAGTGGGGAGCAATTCTGGAAAGTTCTGCGGCCCCTCAAGGTATTATTCATCTTGTTCCTCTCATCATCCCTTTGCATCCTAGAAAGGCCACATGAGGCAAATGCTCCAAAAAACACCTCAGACTACTGCCGGGGTTGGCTTTGAGTTATTTGTGGTGCCTGTGCATTCCAGATAACTATGACCATTGCGGAATTTGGGTGACACCACCCCCCCCAATTCAGTGAGCTGAGCCACAGCTAGAAAGGCTAGGCAGGAAGACACTGTCAGAGAATAGGGGGATTCTCTGTGTTTGTCTTCCCTGTAGGAAGACCTCAGAGGAGGTGCAGCATCCGAGACATTTCCACCGATGGGGGTGTGGGGTGACCCAGGGTGGTTCACCCCCTGCCTGCACCTGCTCAGATCTTGTCTCACTTTGGGGTAGCTGAGCAACGTGGCACCAACCTCCAACCCTAGTCCCGCCGGCTTCACTGGCAGATGTGTCTGTTATGCAAGGGAATCTTGTTTTTTTCTTGTCTGAAGAGCAAGGAGAAACAGATTTTCAAATCTTGGCTTTGTGCCAAAGCAAGGGATTTTATTTTGGAATGGGGATGTTGGGGGGAAGGGGGGCCACACCCGGTGGTTCTCGAAGTTTACTCCTGGCCCTGTGCTCCAGGATTCCTCCCGCTGGTGGTCAGGGGACTAGGCAGTGCTGACCACACAAGGCAGGCACCCCTTTGGGCCATCGTGGTGACCCTGAAAGAGTTTGGAAAATTCAGTCAAAACTCCTAATTATAAAGCAGAAGGTGCTTAATTACTTCATAATGGTTCAATGAAAGATAAGTGCATCTTATGACTGAAAACCACTCCCTGCCTTTTGACTTGAAGTCTACTTAGCGTTAATTTTCAGGCCATTTGGCTAAGTGCTTCCAAAGCTACAGCCTGACATCCATGATTTATCGCTTTGTTTGTTGCTTGATTCTCTTAGTAAGCAGGGGCAGCATGCAGGAAGTTCACAGTTGGCGAGGAGTCTTGGGCATCAGTGTTTCTGGGCAGGTGTGTGTGTGTGTGTGTGTGTGTGTGTGTGTGTGTTCTTCAACCACTGCATGAGCTCGGACTACCCTTTACCCACAGAGTGATGAATATTTCTAACTTGCTGCAGCATGGATGGAGCTGGAGGGTGTCATGTGAATAGTAAGAGGAAACAGGATTGATACCCGCTGAGCTCACTCACCTGTGAAACTTCAGAAACAAAAACATGGGAACAGACAGTATTGAATGATGACAAACCCTTGGTCTAGGATTCCAGAGCTGAGGTTACTAAGTGATGGGGGGAGGAAGAGAAGGGCAGGGAGTAACCTAAGCGTGGTGGAGGGTCTTGAACTCTTGCTGGTGATGGGGTGACTTTGTACATCAAAGCCGGATGTTAACACTGTTGGAAGCATGTGACCTAAGATGTAGAAAAGAATTTGGAGCAGCACGTGCCAACTCCAGAAATAGCAAATGTTTGACTGGGATCACATCTATGGGTTAAGGATGACAAAAGCCCCTTATGAGTAATGCCTTATTTGTAGGGATGTAATGTATTTTAACAAATGGCCATTTCTCCAAGTAAGTAAGTAGATTTGGGTCTTTCATGAGCAAATTCTCTGTTTTTATTTTGGGGTCACCCCAGTGTTGTTCAGGGCTTCCTCCTGGCTTTCTACTTAGGGATCACTCCTGGCAGGGCTCCAGGGACCATATGGGGTACTGGGTTTATTGAGCTTAGGTTGACCACCTATAAGGTGGCCTGACCTGCTGTACTGTCTCTTCAGCCCCAAGATAAATCCTCTTTTATATGCATGTCACTATGTGGGTAAGATTTTGAATGTCTACATTTAATCTTTTTATGTTAACTAGATGTATGGGTCTTGGATAGGAAATGCTTTTTTTGTTTTGTTTTTAATCCCTTAATTTTCATGCTGTTTCTGCTTTTGAAAAGTTGTATAGATTTTTCCATGGTGATTTGTTTTCTCCATTCCTTCCATTTCTTTACTTGTTTTCTGTTTACTTAATTCTACTGGAATGGAGATCATGTTTGTATATCATCATTTCTGTATAATTATCTGAGTCTCTGCCCTGCTAATTGGCGGCAATATGCTCTGCTTGAATTGAATTGATTAACTGTGCTCTTCATTAAATTTGTATTTTCTTTACTTTGTATTTAATTGAAATTTACTTCTAATTTTCTGCATGCTAATGCTCTTTGAGCTAAAAACTCTAGCAAAAATCTCTTTGAATATAGCCATGCACATTGGCCGCTATCCTGAGCTCTGCATTGAATATTGGAAATAATATTTAACTTTTTTTGCTTTTGGGGGGGCTACACCCAGAACTGCTCAGGGCTTACACCTGATTTTGTGTTCAGGGATCACTCATAGCAGGCTCCAGGGACCCTCTGGGGTACTAGGGATCAAGCCCGTGTTAGTTGCATGCAAGGTAAGCATTTACTCATTGTACTATCACTCCAGCCCCCTTAATTTTTTATTTTATTATTATTTTTTTATTATTATTTTTTTTTGCTTTTTGGGGTCACACCCGGCAATGCTCAGAGGTTACTACTGGCTCTTCGCTCAGGAATTACTCCTGGCAGTGCTCGGGGACCATATGGAATGCCGGGAATTGAACCCGGATCAGCCATATGCAAGGCAGATGCCCTGCCCAGCTGTGCTATCGCTCTGCCCCTTAATTTTTTAAAGAACAAATTTAGAAAACGTTTACCTTTTTTATTTTGAAACCATTTTCCTATTTGTCCCTGGCCATAAATATTTGTTTCCATGGCACTGAAGACCGTCTTCATGCTCCTTGTGAAATGTCATACAACACTGTCTCCTATGTGGTGAGCTTAGCACTCCACAGCCACTTTGCTCTGCTTCATTTGTCCTTGAAAGTTGAACCAGTCACTGTCACTCCACCTGCTTTCCATGTTGTATGTCCCAAAATTGTGTCTGGCCAACCTTAGCTCTGCCTATCACCCCAGCCTGCGCCCTGAGCATTCTGAGGAGAGGAAGTTGTTTTTGGGGAGCTCTATATTGAGCTGTTCTTGGCTAATCCCTACAGTATCACTTCACTTGTATCACTTGTCTTCCCGTTGTTTATCGATTTGCTTGAGCGGGCACCAGTAACATCTCTATATGTCCTGTCACATGCTTGTGTAGCCCAAGGGATCTGCTGGCTCCAGGAACATGAAGAGCCTCAGACCATTCCTTCAGGTCATGGGAATGAGGTCTATAATTTTACTGGTTTTTTGATCTATCAAATACGACACAGGTTGCTTGCCAGGCTCTGCCATCAGTATTTGTTATAATTTTTTTTTTTGCTTTCTCTTTGAGTGGTTGAGCATTCGATCCTCTTTTTACAAGTCCCCAAGGTATTAGCTGTGCTTGTGATTTGGTTCTGGGATGGGTTCCTTACTTTCAGGGGGTGCCACTTATTTTATTTTATTTTTGAGTTTTGGGGCCACATCTGGCAGTGCTCTGGGACTATTCCTGGCTCCTTGCTCAGGGAACCACATGCAGCACCAGGGATCTGATTCAAGACCTCGTCATGAAAAGCATGTGCTCTGACCCATGTGCTATAGTTCACTAAAGGGTGAAATAACTGACAAGAAATATTGGCCAACAACCATGAAGTTCTGTTCCCGGGAGTTAACCTGACAAGGATCTATGTGGCCGGCTGAACTTGAGCCCTGCTAGCAATTTAAGCTCCTCTATAGTCACGTGTACAAAGAAGTGAATAGAAGCTTGGTTAAAAGATGCTCCAGCAGGAAATCCACTCCTCCTCAAGATGCTTCCACTGTGCACAGAGACCACTGCAGTGGGCATTCGGGGTCCCCCAAGCACCTCTGTGATACCTGCTCACCAGTCCTCATTATCCATTAAAGGAGTTGAGGAAGTTAGAGGAAGAACATGAGGTTCCTGTGGCTCATCCCAGTCTCCGATCTTAGAGAGCCTCTCCTTGTTCACTAGTCCAGACAGTTCAGCAACTCTCAGTATTGTTTAATTTTTTTTTTTTTGGGGAAAGGAAGAGGCCATGCCCGGCAGAGTCCAGGACCTACTCCTGTCTCTGCTCTGTGCTCAGGGCTCCCTCTTGGGAGGGCTTGGGAGTGAATGCAGCACCAGGGATCAGCAGTGTGCAGGGCACTTGCTTAACCCCAGTGCTGTCTGCCCCGCCGGGTCCATCAGGAGCTGCATTTCCCACGCTGCTCACTCCTCAAGAGAACGGGACTGGGTGTGACAGCTTCAAACCTCTAATTAGAGCTTGGTTTTTGGTGACCACAGAAAATCACCCCATTAGGATGAAATGCACAACTATCACTCAGGAAATTCCCAGGGAGTTAAGAACTCTGTGATGAACCAGGGTCAGAGGCCAAATAACAGAACAAAAATGGACACACTAAATTACAGGCACAGTGAGATCTGGGGAAGGAGACAAGCTGACACTTTAATAGCAAATAAATGACAGTGCTTGGTAGTATATGCATCCTATATACTGCCTACACACTTTATGTATATATGATAAAAAAAAGTATCACTTCACTTGTATCACTGTCTTCCAGCTGTTCATCGATTCCCTCAAATGGGTGCCAGTAACATCTCCATTTGTTGGGAATGAGATCCATTATTGTTACTGTTTTTAGCATATCAAATATACCACAGGTAGCTTGCCAGGCAAAGTAATTGCATAAAATTCTGATTTTATTTTTGGCCACACCTGCTTAGGTGCTTAGGGTTGTCTCTGCTCTCCTAACTCTGTGCTCAGAGACCACTCTTAGTAGGACTCCAGGGAGACCATAAGTGGTGTCAAACCCAGGTCAGCTGTGGGCAAGGCGAGAGCCTGATTGTACTATTGCTCTGATCCCAAACTCTGAGTTCCTTTTAACCTTCAGTTTAAGCCACACTTAATTTAGCCATTCAAAGATACCAGGATAGTCCTCAGAGCACTACCAGGAGTGATCCCTGAGCAAGAGCCAGGAATAAGCCCTGAGCATGGCCTGATGTGGCTCCCCACTCCCCAAAAAGGAAAAATGAACCAAGGCATATCAGGCTTCAGAGAGATATTTCAGATCTAAAATCACAGTTACACATGGACCGGAGAGGAAACATGCCACCGACCTGGGTTCAATTCCTGGCATCCTATATGGTCCCCCAAGAACAGACAGGAGTAACCCCTGAGCATTGCCAGGTGTGACCCAAAAAATAAAATCACTGTTACATAAAAACCCCAAATATACCAGGATAACCAAAATACCACCTTTAACAATAGTATAATTTGGGGGAACCAAAAAGATTATATAGGGACTAAGTAAGGTGCTTGCTTTTCCTGTAGCTGACCCAGAAGTGAGCCCTGGAAAATTCTGATTATTTCCTGAGGAGCACCAGAAGTGAACCTAGAGCATAGAGGCAGGACTAAGCCCTGAGTATCGCTGGCGGTGGCCCCACACCAAATAATACTGCAATTGCAGGGAGTTAGCGCTTTACCTCTGTGTGTACCTTTGCTTGTTCAGCTACACTTTGAGTACCCTCCTGTCAGCACCTGGTTTCCTTGCCGTCTGTGAGTCAGTACTGTGATCAGAATGTGCAACTCAAGATGGGCTGAAGGGGGCCGGAGCAATAGCACAGTGGGTAGGGCATTTGCCTTGCATGCTGCTGACCTGGGTTCGATCCCCGCATCCCATATGGTCCCCTGAGCACTGCCAGGAGTGATTCCTGAGTGAAGAGCCAGGAGTAACCCCTGAGCATTGCCTGGTGTGACTCCAAAAAAAAGATGGGCTGAGGGACACTAATCCTGTCATTTCTTCACTCCCATCTCCCTCTGCCCCCCAAACACAGAGGTCAGTAAATGAGCAAACAGTGCGTGCATATTCGTTGTCTGTTTTTGGCCAAATCTTGTAACAATTCCTGGGGCTTATATAAAGCAGTTGCTTTTTTTTTTTTTTTTTTTTTTTTTTGCTTTTTTGGGTCACACCCGGCAATGATCAGGGGCTACTCTTGGTTCTGCACTCAGGAATTACTCCTGGCGGTGCTCGGGGGACCATATGGGATGCCAGGGATCGAACCGAGGCCACGCCACAGGCCGGCTGCGTGCAAGGCAAACGCTCTACCGCTGTCCGCCGCCCAAGGCAGTTGCTTTTTTTTTTTTTTTTTTTTTTTGCCTTTTTTGGGTCACACCACGCTATTGCTCAGGGGCTACTCCTAGCTCTGCACTCAGGAATTACTCCTGGCGGTGCTTGGGGGACCATATGGGATGCCGAGGATCGAACCCAGGCCAGCAGAGGCTGGCTGCGTGCAAGGCAAACACCCTACCCACTGGGCTATTGCTCCAGAACAGTTGCTTTTTTAAAAACCCTTTTATTATATCACAAATCCTGAGCAACAGAACTGCTCAAATTAAAATGAATTTTTACCTGACCAACAATGTAGATGCAGTTTTAATGATCAGTATACTGTATTCCATTATTCTGTCTTACCATTTTTTTGGAGTGGGGGGTATCTTAGCATTGAGTAACTCTGAATTCATGGCCAATTTCACTTAACACATAGTATAAATTGATGTCAGATAAACTGAATTCATTATAATACTTTAATTGCTGTGAGGGATAATATTGAACAGCTACTTAAAATGTCTTTGATATTGTTACTTTGCCCTTTCAGATAAATAATGGGTACTTAAACTGTTAAAATATTAAACTCTTTTTTAAATATTAAACTCTTGTTTTGAACCAGCATTTGGCTAATAAAACACCAGCAAATAGCAAACTCTAGTTATATATGCATTTAAGAGAAAAACATAAGCTTGATATATGTTTTTAATATTTATTATACCACTGTGAGTTATACAATTACAAAGATGTTCATGATTGGGTTTCAGTCATACAGTGTTCCAACACCCATCCCTCCACCAGTGCCCTATTCCCACCACCAATATCCCCAATCCCCTCCCACTTACCCCCCAGCCTGCCTCTTTTTTTTTTTTTTTTTTTGCTTTTTTGGGTCACACCCGGCAATGCTCAGGGGTTTCTCCTGGCTCTTCACTCAGGAATTACTCTTGGCGGTGCTCGGGGGACCATATGGGATGCTGGGGATCGAACCCAGGCCGGCATGGGCCGGCTGCATGCAAGGCAAACGCCCTACCCGCTGGGCTAACACTCCGCCCCAGCCTGCCTCTTATAGTAGGCACTTTTCCTTTTCTTTTCTTTCTGTCTCTGTCTGTCTCTGTCTGTCTCTGAATCTGTCTCTGTCTCTTTCTCTCTGTCTCTTTCTCCTCTTGCATATTGTGGCTTACCCTATAGACATTTAGGGTTTATCATGTAAGTCCCTTTGTGTACATTCAGTGCTCAGTTGTAGTCTGGCGTTACAATTTTCCACAATTAGTAGAACACTGGGATATATTTATATTCTATTAATGACTGCATTAATAGGATATAAATATATCTATATCTATATAGATATAGATATATCACTGTCACTGTCTTCCTTTGTTCATCGATTTGCTCGAGTGGGCACTAGTAACATCTCCATAAGTCCTGTCACAAGCAAGTGTAACCCAAGGGCATCTGCTTGCTCCAGGGACAGGAAGAGCCCGAAACCATTCTTCAGGTTATGGAACTGAGGTCCATAATTGTTACTAGCTTTTTGGCATAACAAGTAAATAAAACACGGGTAGCTTACCAGACTCTGCCATGTAGGTGGTATAGTCTCAGCAGAAGGCTCCAATTTCGAGCATTTACTGATGAAACTTAAAGGGGGAAGATCAGGTTTTCTCTTGGATGGAGCTTTGAGGAACTAGAGTCTGGATGTTGAGAATGACTGACTGCATGATGTGTGGTTTGCTCTGGCTTCTTGCTAGGCTTACTGGTATCAGTTAGAACCTGTTTAGAATTGTATACAATGTATAAATGTGAAAGATCTTGGGAAGGACCTTATCCTAAAATCAGCATTCTCTAAGAATATTTCATGGCCACTTTGTGGCCGCCGCCAAGGGAGCTGTGGGTCTGGCGTGGGTGGGTCTCTCTCTTCCAGGGCAACTGGCATGGAGGCGGAGGAAAGGGCAGGACCCAAAACTCCACTCTGAGTCTGGCCAGCATGGTCTCTCTATAGATAGATACATACATATTCTATATCTGTCCTTTTCCTTCTGATTGATTTCACTCAGCATGATAATCTCCATGTCTATCCATTTGCAAGTAAATTTCATGACTTTGTTTTTTTCTGACAAGCTTGATATTTTTAAAGAAAATATAGACTTTTAACAAAACTGAGTTAGATATGTGCAAAAAAAAAAGTCAAGTTGATGACTAGTCTATCATTATTTATTTATTTATTTATTTATTTATTTATTTATTTATTTAGCTTTTTGGGTCACACCCGGCAATGTTCAGGGATTTCTCCTGGCTCTGCACTCAGGAATCACTCCTGGCGGTGCTCGGGGGACCATATGGGATGCCGGGAATGGAACCCGGGTCTGCATGGGCCAGCCACGTGCAAGGCAAACGCCCTACCCGCCGGGCCATCGCCCGCCCCTACTAGTCTATCATTAGAATGTTTATTTTAAATACTCCTGTGGGTCAACTGCTGAAATCTGAATGAAAATAGGAAAATACTAATATGAAGCAATCTTTTATTTTGTTTTGTAAAAAATAGCAGATTTGGTCATTTTTGCTGGGTTGCTAAGCTTTAGATACTGGAATAGAGAGGAAGGAGGAGTCTGGAAAGGAATAGAGTGAAACGCCCCAATTCTTGGAATTTGATTCAGTCCAGCAGGAAATGATCTCTGAAATTCAGCACAGACTTAAAAATAGCGACTCTTCCAGTTGGGAAAGGTTTCAGTCACACCTCTCTATTAATGACCCAAAAGATATTCTCTAAGTCTTGGTGTAAACATTGAAAGGGTAAGATTCAAAAAATAATTTTAGAAATGAAGGGAAAAGATGCATGTTTACTGACATTTGAAGAAGAACTCTTCCAGTTGTTTGGGAATATGTCCAGGAAGTTTGAATGGTTTATTCATAGATAACACTTCATTGGAGATAGCCAGAGCATATTCTGGAGATTTAGTGGTGAGAAAACAGCTTTCATAAAACCAACTGAGGGGGCTAGAGTACAGTGGGTAAGGCATTTGCCAGGCATGTGGCTGACCTGAGTTTGATCCCTGGCATCCATATGGTCCCCTTAAGAACCACCAGGAATGACTCCTGAGTGCAGACAGAGCCAGGAGTAGTTCCTGATCATCCCCACCAAATCCCTCACCCAATTTATTATTACTAAATGTCCTTATATTGGAAAGCCAAAGCGTTTAATAGTAACAACAGTACATAAAATATGTACATGTTTGAAATAAAATATACATTTACATGTTGTTTTTAAGAAACTAAGTTTTTATTGAGGGAATGAGTTTTTTTTTCTTTTTCTTTTTTTTTGTCTTGGGTCACACCAGTGATGCTCAAGGCTTATTCCTTACTCTGAGCTCAGGAATTGCTCCTGGCACTGCTCGAGGGACCATATGGGATATTACAAGGGATTTTAGCCTATGGTCTGGCTGCATGCAAGGCAAACATCTTACCCACCGTTGTACTATCACTCCAAGGGGAGTAAGTTTTTATTGAGTTAATCAGGTTTTTTTTTTTTTTTTTTTTTTTGCTTTTAGGGTCATATGCGGCGACCATCAGGGGTTACTCCTGGCTCTTTACTCCACTCCTGGTGGAGCTCGGGGACCATATGGGATGCTGGGGATTGAACATGGGTTGGCTGCGTGCAAGGCAAGCGCCCTACCCGCTGTGCTATCACTCCGCCCCTATTGAGTTAATCAGTTTGCTGCATTGTGTTGGGCAGGTAGTGGCCTATACCTGGCTGTGCTCAGGGATCACTCTTGGTGTTCAGGAGACTCCAACACTCCACTGGAGAAAAACAGTGCATATTCTGGCGATTTATTGGTGAGAAAACAGCTTTTAAAAAATCACCTTTCCCAATCATGAACATTTTGTAATTGTGTATCGCACAGTGGTATAATAAAAAATTAAAAAAAAGAAAAAGAAAAATTCATCTTTTGTGGACTGGAGAGATAGTCCAGTGGGTAGGGTGTTTGCCTTGCATGTGGCTGACTCGGTACAATCCCAAACATCCCATATGACCCTATGAGCACTGCCAGGAGTAATTCCTGAGTGAAGATCCAGGAGTAACCCCCGAGCATCTCTGGATGTGACCCAAAAACAAACAAACAAAAAACTATCTTTTGAGGACTGGAGAGATAGTACAGCGGGTAAGGCATTTGCATGTGGCGATGCAAGTTCCATCCCCAGCATTACATATGGTCTGATCAACCCCTCCTGGAGTGATTGATCCCTGTTGCAGAGCCAGGAGTAAGCCTTGAGCACAGCTGGGTGTGGCCCAACCCAATGGCCCCCTGCCCCAAAGAAATTTAATGTTTTGAAATTTTCTATTTGGAAGTTTCAGGTTGAAAAAATAATGTATGTACTAACACATCAACTGTATTATTTATCAGCATTGGAACAGGCAAAGGAAATATGTATTTGACAGCCAGTTTATTTACCTATTGACTTTATTTATTTATTCATTTATTTATCTATCTATTTATTTATCTATCTATCTATTTATTATTATTATTTTAAAATATTTTATTATACCACCATCAGATATACAATTACATAGATGTCCATGTTTGGGTTTCAGTCTTACAGTCTTCCAGCACCCATCCCTCTACCAGTGCCCATTTCCCACCACCAATATCCCCAATTTCCTCCCCCTCCCCCAGCCTGCCTCTATGGCAGGTTCTTTATCTCTTTTTCTCTTTCTCTTTCTCTCTCTTTCTCTCTTCCTTGAAAAACATACATTTAGTGGTTATCATGTATATCTTTTTGCCTGTATTCAATGTTCAGTTCTAGGCTAGTATTATCACTTTTAACAATTATTAGCACACTGCTCCCTTCTCTGTCTTACCTAACTTCTGACTCCCACACATTTGTGGTAGATTATACCTTTGACAAGACCTCCTGATCCGTCTTTAGGTAATCATTTATCTTCATTTTCTTCTTTAAAATCTTTCTGCCATTCAGATTAAAACTCACTATTGAATATACACAAATAGACTTAAGTGATAAACTCTAAATATCTCCAGGGCTAGCCACAATGTGTAAAAGAAGAGGGAGAGAGATGCAGAGACAGAGAGAGAAACAGAGAGAGAAAGAGAGGAAACTGCGGTACCTGCTATTGAGGCAGCCTGAGGGTGGGCGGGGTGCATTGGTGGTGGAAATGGGGCACTGGTGGAGGGATGGGTGCTGGTATACTGTACTACCAAGAACCAATTATGAACACCTTTGTAATTGTATGTCTCACGGTGGTATAATAAAAAATTAAAAAACAATTACCATCAGTGATGGATGGGATGAATCTACATCATGTGTCTTCCAAGTAAGATTTGATGGGGGGGAAGGGGGAATTCAGGGTTATTTTCTCCCAAACAGGCATAACTTATAGTAATGAGGAAGTCTCAGAAATATCTAAATGAAGGCATTCTGGACAAAAGAAGGCTAAAAGGAGAGGAAATGAGAGGAAACGTGGAACTATGGACTAGATCACTTTTCTATAAAAAATATAGAATTGGGGGTCGGAGCAACAGTCCAGTAGCTAGGGGACTTGCCTTACACACGGCTAAACTGGGCTCGATTCCTGGTATCTCAGATGGTTTCCAATGCACCTTCAGGAGTGATTCCTGAGCACAGTCGGGTGCAGCCCCCAAATCAAAAATAAATACAATTGAAAAAAAAAAAAGAAAAGAACTGGGACAAGCTGTGACACTCAAATGGGGTTTGAGGGCTAGCTGGTGCTAATAATTTCCTAATCTCAAATGACTCTGTGATTAATTATGGAGAGGCGCTATATAGAAAAATATTGTTTGTAGAAAACACACATGTATTTGTGAGTGAAGCTACATCGTGTTAGCAGTTACTTGCTCTCAACCAGTTCAGAAAAAAAAAAACTATAAATCATTGTCTGTTTCCAAGTTTCCCCCAGTTTTTTCAGCATGTTCAGCAGGGCTCTGTGGCTTATGGGAACTGTGTTGTGCCCAGAACTGAATACAGGGCCTGCCACATACAAAACAAGGGCTTTCCATTTGAGCCATGTCACCAGCTTCCTCTGTTTCAATATTTTCCTTTCTTTTTCTTTCTTTCTTTTTTTTTTTTCTTTTTGGGTCATACCCGGCAATGCTCAGGGGTTATTCCTGGCTCTGCACTTAGGGAAGTACTCCTGGCAGTGCTCAGGGAACCGTGGGGTGCCAGGGATCAAACCTGAGTCGGCCTCATGCAAGGCAAACATCCTACTCGCTGTGCTATATAGCTCCAGACCCTCTGTTTCAATTTTTTCAAAAGTGTATTTAGTAATTAAATTCACTAATTACATAAATGTGTGGGAGTCAGAGGTTAGGTAAGACAGAGAAGGGAGCATGTGTGAATAAATGTTGAAAGGGCTAATACCAACCTAGAACTGAGCATTAAATACAGGCAAAAGAAATGCACATGGTGGCTTCTAAGTATATGTAGTACAACCCACAATGTGTAAGAGAAGGAAAGAGAGAGAGGGAGAGAGAAAAGAGATAAAGAACCTGCCATTTAGGCAGGCTATGGGAGGGGAAGGGAATTGAGACATTGGTGGTGGGAATGGACACTGGTGGAGGCGGGGTGCTGGAACACTATGTGACCGAAACCTCTAAACATGAACAATGTTGTAATTGTATATATCACGGTGGTATAATAAAATGTTAAAAAAAATAAAATAAAATCTTTCTGCCATTATTACCTCTTTTCTTCCAGTATTACCTAATTAGAAATGACATTTTAAAAAATATTTATTATACCACCATGAGATATACAATTACAAGATGTTCATGTTTGAGTTTCGGTCATACAGTGTTCCAGCACTCATCCCTCCACCAGTGCCCATTTCCCACCACCAATGTCCCCACTTCCCTCCCCCTTCTCCCCAACCTGCCTCCATGGCAGGTTCTTTATCTCCTTTCTCTTTTTCTCTCTCTCTCTTTTCTCTCTCTCTCTCTCCTCTCTCTTCTTCTCTATTTCTCCTCGCTTCCCTTTCTTACACATTGTGGATTGTAATACATACATTTAGAGGTTATCATGTGTATCTTTTGCCATATTCAATGCTCAGTTCTTGGATGGTGTCATCATTTTCAATGATTATCAGCACGTTGTTCCCTTCTCTGTCTTACCTAGCCTCTGACTCCCACATGTTTGTGGTATATCAGATTTTGAGATATCGTGTAGGTGCCCATGTGCCATGGGGATCAGGCTGTGTCCAGCTGTGGAGTCTGGACCAGAGGATGACTGTGGTTGTGTTGCACAAGGTTTTCTGATTTCTGGGAGCCTGGTGGAGGATAGGCCAAGGAGCAAAAACCTGTCCCCATTCCAAGACGCCCATCAGTCTAGCACAGGGTGGGCAGGCAGAGATTCCGCCCCTGCAACTGAATACCTGGTGTCTGGCTGAGAGCCCCAGCAGCTGTTCTGGGCAGGGCTGCCAGGCCTTTGTGAATGGAGCTGAGGTGGGGGGGAGGTGACCCCAGTTCAGGTTCCCTATAAACCTGGTTGGCGTAGTTGCTGAATCCCACATGCCTAGGCTTGAATTCAGCTTCTCTCTTGGGTCAGGCTGTGCCCAGCTGTGGAGTCCGACCAGAGGGTGACTGTGGTTGTGTTGCACGAGGTTTTCTGACTTCTGGGAGCCTGGCGGAGGACAGGCCAAGAGAAATGACATTTTTTTTAATTTCTTTTTTTTTTAAAATATTTTATTACACCAACATGTGATATACAATTACAAAGATGTTCATGTTTGGGTTTCAGTCACACAGTCCTCCAGCACCTATCCCTCCACCAGTGCCCATCTCCCACCACCAACATCCCCAATTCTCTCCCCCTCCCCAGCCCACCTCCATGGCAAGTTCTCCATCTCTTCTCTCTTTCTCTTTCTCTCTCTCTTCTCCTACACATCGTGGATTGCAATACATACATTTAGAGATCATCATGCATATCTTTTCTCCTATATTCAATGCTCAGTTCTAGGCTGGCATCATCACTTTTGACAAATAGTAGCACACTGCTCCCCTCTCTGTCCCACCTAACCTCAGATTCCCACATGTCCGTGGTAGATTCCACCTTTTCTCCTTTTTTTTAAATTGAAAGATGCTCATGTAGAGTCCCAGCTCCACAGGGTTCCACCATGCACCCTCCACCCAAACCCATCTCCCATCACCAACATCCCGTCTACCTCCCTGCTCCCGCACCCCAACCACCCAGCGGGTTCTATATGTCATCTCCTTCCTCTGTATATCTCCCTCCCAGCAAACTTTCCTGCTCTTCGTGGAATGCAGTACACCAAATAACATCACTGTTTCACCACCCTAGTGGCCCGCTCGGCCGCTGGGCTCGAACTGGTTTTGCTGTTCCTCTGGTCGTGGGGCAGTTTCCCAGCGTCCGGACAACGAAAATGGTGGCTAGTGTGATGGACGAGTCCCATCCGGCTGCTTCTGGGACCCCCGGAGGCGACGGGCCCCTCCCAAAGCCCATCTGCCCTCCCTCGGGGTTCCATGGTCAGCTGAGGCCCGGCGCGAGCCAGGCTCCCGCCTCCCGAGCCGAGAAATGACATTTTTTGAAGCTTAACTGATTTCAAGCATTTCTGCAAATTGCAATGCGAAAATAATCATAACCAGTAGTGTGTACTAAAAGTTATTTTTTCCCCAAAGTGTGAAGTGAAGCAAAGAATGAAGAATGCAGAGGAGCCATTATTACTCGAACATGGAACCAACTGCTTCAGTTTGCTCTGAAATGTAGCACCCATTAAAATTCAGAGAATAATATTCACTTCCTGTATGCTGAGGGTGGCCACATGATGATTTTAGTACTTTAATTGTTATGCGGATGATATATGTGCCCAATGTAGATCTCCTTGAAAGTGCAAATCATGCTCTGAGAGAGCAATTCACATGATTGGAGGAAAATAATGACTTCAACCTGGCATGTTTCTGTTGGTATAAACTTGCCTATTCCTTCTAAGACACAGTAATAATGATTGTAAAGGACCATGGTGGAAACATTTTTGCTCTTTTGTTTTCATTTTTGGGCCACACCTGGCTGTGCTCAAGTTTACTCCTGTCTCTGTACTTGGGGATCACTTCTGCTTGGAGGACCGAATGGGATGCTGGGGATCAAACCAAGGTGGGTTGAGTACAAGGCAAACACTCTAACCCCTGTACTATCACTCTGGACCCCAGGCATTTTTAATTAATAGAATTGAATGGCCTGAGTGTTCTGTAGAGATCTTGGGAATACATTCTGGGTAAGTTTGGGAGAACTTTAAGAGATGATTCAGTAGCATTGGCTGGTGTGCAATGCGATACATAATTTCTCTCAGGCTAGAGAACATGAAGTGAGCTCTTCCCTGGACATCTCTGGCAGCCCATTCATTCTGTTCTTGAATGGGACTGTGGTCAGCCTGTAGGGACTGTGTAGGGAAGCTGGACCTAACTCTGATGGAGTGTCAGGAATTCACCTGCCTTCTCTGCCCGGACACACAAAATTCTAACAATGACTGTTGAACGCTTTCCTTTGGAGTGTGAGATGGTCTCATGTCAAAATCGCTCAGGCAGTTCAGGGCCATGGAGTCTGTGCCTGGGGAACCCCAGAGTTAATTTTCAGTTGGGTCAAGGGGAGGTTGTGTTTAAAAAGCCCCTTGAATCATTTTTTGGGGGTAGCCCATGCAAACAGGAAGAGGTTGCATGAGTGAGCCATTTACCAGCCCAAGGCACACACATTCCTGTCTGAAAGAGCCACTCCCAGCCTGGCCTTTGAAATTAGCCAAATACATCTGTCCCCACCGTGGGACTAAGTACATCCTTTTGAAGTGAACAGTCGGAACAGCGATTGGCTGACGAGACAGCAGCATTCCCTGCTCAGAGATCACCGTGCCCCCAGCACAGAAAACAGGACTCATGACCCTCCGGGTGCCAGGAAGCTCACAGGCCACATTCTGTGCTTCTCCACCTCAACACCCCCAGAGATAACAGGAGCAGACCAAGTGCACCAGTTCTACTAGTCTTGGTTCCCTTTTCCTTCCCAAGACAGTTTAAGGATCCGGCCCAGTCTCTCCCAGGGTGCGGCTCTACCCCAGCCTCACTAGGGACCAGCAGGGTCTGCCTGGGAGCACACCCCGATAAACTTCTCTTATTCCTTTGCTTTTACTTGTTTCTGTCTCTCCGTCTGTGTTAGCCGAGGTCAATGATCTATCATCTCCAAGGGTAGCTCCCTGGATATTCTGAGCATTGACTGGAAGGTAGAAATAAATGAGTAGAATAATGAAAAATTGAAACAAAGGGCAGGAAAATTGGTCCTAAGTAGAAGCTTGCCACTGTGTGTGTATCTGTGGTGGAGGTCAGGAGATAAGTCAGGGAAGGTGCCACTATGATAATGACAGAGGAACGTGGCCACCCTGGACCAGGACTGGGTGCTGAAAGGAGGGAAAGGGACACACATGTCAGAAACAATATTGTAAACCACAGTGCCCTAAAGGGGATTATTAACAAAAGCAAGAAAGAAAAATGAGATAGCGGCTGCCATAGAGCTCTGCCGGTGGGAAGGATGGAAACTGGGGACACTGATGGAGGGAAGTGGACACTGGTGAAGGGATTGGTGTTGGAATAATGTATGCCTGAAGGTCAATCATGAATTACTTTGTGACTCTAATTCACAGTGATTCAATAAAATAACAAAATAAAGAAAACAATCAGACTGGGGACATGGCTAGGAGGATGTTTGTTCTGTGCATGCCAGAGCCCTGGGTTCACTCCCCAATACCCCACGGTCTCGTCCCTCCCCCGCCCTACCCCCACAGAGTCAGGGGTAGCCCTTGAGTGCCAGTGGCAGTGCTTGAATAGATAAGTAAAATTGATCAAATCCACTTTTGATTAGTTTTGGGGTCACACGTGGAAAGCACTCAGTCACTATTATTGTTATAATTTTGGTTTTGGTGCCACACCCAGCAGTGCTCAGGAATCACTGTAGGCTGGTAAGCTCAACAAAACATGTGTCGTGGGGGACTGAACCCCGGTGGGTCGTGTGCAAGGCAAGTGCCTTACCCGCTGTGTTGCTGCTCAGACCCCACACTCTTAGGTGCTCATAACATGTGAGGGTTCTTGGTGGACTCTACTTAATTCTTTTCATCTGACTTTCTCCTTAGAAATGGGTACCATACATGTATAAGCTCTTAGCTCATATACATATACATATATGTATTTTTTTTTTGTCTTCCCGTTCATCATCGATTTGCTCGTAGGGCACCAGTAACATCTCTATATGACCTGTCTCATTCAAGTAGAGCCCAAGGGCACCTGCTTGCTCCAGGAACATAAAGAGCCTCAAACCATTCCATCAGGTCATGGGAATGAGGTCTATAATTGTTACTGGTATTTGGCATATCAAATACAACACGGGTAGCTTGCCAGGCTGTGCCGTGGGGTAGCATACTCATTGACATATATGTATATATATATGCATACTCATTGACATATATGTATGTATATATATATATATATATTTTTTTT
This sequence comes from Cryptotis parvus, assembly GCA_021461705.1. Lineage (NCBI taxonomy): Eukaryota > Metazoa > Chordata > Mammalia > Eulipotyphla > Soricidae > Cryptotis > Cryptotis parvus. The sequence goes on from JAJIBD010011337.1 coordinate 26,569, forward strand.
TTTATGAAAACGATGTATTTTAAGCTGTGCCAAGTTAAAAACAAAACTAGTGGAACCAGAAAGAACATGTTCCCATGGAAACGAGGCAAGTCCTTTCATTTTGCTCAACACAGCACTGCCACCTGCTGGATGCTTTGCAGATAGCTGAGATAAGGACAAAAATCAGGGACTGGCTAGAAGACAAGGGTGAGCAATAGATGAACAAAGGAAGCGGGATGAGAGAGGCAGGGGCTGGTTTCACCTCAGTCTCTGGTGCACTGTTGGCCCCTCAGCAGTGACACGTGACACTTCCCAGCTGTTCTGTTTACTCGTTTATTCTCATAACCCAGACCAGTGCCTGCCATATAGGAGCGATTCAGTGATTTATCTAACAAATGTATTTGTGAAAGTTGAGTTTTTAGTTTTCAAACTGAAACTGTCATTCCAATTTCCCCCTTTTCTGGAGAATTTTGCCTTATTCATACCAGGTCATCCGTTTTAGCTACTCTGTGTAGCCAAACTCTGATGAAATTGTGGGTATTTGGACTGGAAACAGTTTAAAACATAGTTATCATAATACTTGTAGAAAGTTTTCACAGTTGCTTTGTTACATTTTCTAGGGAAGGACTGGGGGAAACACTGAAGGGGTTAAGGTACTTGCCTTTCATGCTGCTGACCTTTGTTTAAGGCACCACCCGGTCCCTTCAGCTGAGCCCCTGGGAATCCCTGAGCACAGAGCCAGGAGTAAGTGCACCCTGAGTACCATGGTGCATGGTCCCAAAACCAACAAGTTCCTTTTATTAAATCTAGAATTAAATAATTTTTATTCTTTCCAGTGGAGCCAAAACCTCCCGAGCCTTTGTGTGTCCTCCAAAACTTGAACTTCTGTTTCTGAATTTAAAAAATGCATTCACAAATGAGCTGTGCAGTTTGATTACCCTTTTTGACTTCAAACATTTCTTTGCCAAAATTAAACACTACAAATAGTACTACACCTACACTTCCTCTATAGTCTTCATCTATGACACCAGCTGTAACATCAATGAAATGTCTTGCAGCCAAGCCAGACAGAGGAGCTACTCTCTCAAAACATCAGGAAGGAAGAGCTATCTGAGTGTCAGTTTTCACCAGGGCTTTTTCCATTGATGGTACTGTATAATCATAGCACTGTACAGGTCATAGCCTGAGGCACGCGACCTCTTGGTCATGGCGGTGGGTGGAGTCACAGGGGCTCTGCCACCTCGGGGTGGGTCACTTCGAGCAGGGCATCGCCGAGCAGAGGGCGGGTAGAGCTGAGGATACTGGAACAGGCAGAAGAAAAGACCCCACTGAGTCTGGGTGGCAGCAAGGCAAATTGCCCAATACGTTCCTTTTGATGTCCTCTATATAGTATTTACAAGATAGTCTCTTCATCATCAGTGATGGTGACGAAACCCAAGGCCTCACACATCCAAGGCAGTCTACCATTGAAGCCATATTCCCAAGTGCTTAAGTTAGTTTCTGTAAACCAGTTTATATTTGCATGTAAACTATCCACATTGATTCTCAGTCTGTTTGACAAGCGTTTTACCAGATTGCAGACTTCTGTCGAATCATCTCTTATTTTCAATGCCTTGGTAATTTGCTGCAATGATCAGGCCAAAGAAGTGGCAGTTAAAGGTTTTTTGTCTTTTTTTTTTTTTTTTGCTTTTTTTCTTTTGGAGGTCACATCCAGCGATGCTCAGGGGTTACTCCTGGCTCTGCCTTCAGAAATTACTCCTGGCGGTGCTCAGGGGACCATATGGGATGCCTGGGATTGAACCTGGGTCAGTCGCTTGCAAGGCAAACACCCTCCCTGCTGGACTATTGCTCCAGCCCCTATAGGCTTTTTGTGTTATCCAATGCTATTTGCCTGTTTTCCAGATTATTTTCCCTAATAGAAGCTAAATACATTTCCTTTCAGAAAGTCATTCTTAAATAGTTTAAGGAATGTAAGACTTCATACACTGGGGAGTATAGAAATCAGCTAAGTTAAAGTACTTCTAGGACAAATTCCTCCCAGAGACATATGAGGATAAGGAGCCAGCGACCTTGGAAAATCTGACTCTCTCTGAGCACCCACAGGTGAGGAGTAATTACTTTAAAAAAAAAAGACTGATTGAAGGTCACTTACAGTATTGGGATCTAATCAGGAGTTATAGCACTAGCATTTTAAGCTTCTCCCAGATACCAAGGGCATTGTACAGAAAGTTCCAATGCAGCAGGCACTGGGCTAGCACTGTCTAACCTACTCAACTGAAAACGTGTTGTAGGATTTTACTGAGCAGACCAGTCTCAGTATTTACATTTCAAGTAAAGGAACCCCAAAATGAAGGAATCTATTTAAAAAAAATCTTTGAACGTTGTCTGGTTCAGTCCCTTCACGTAGAAAAGCGGCATTTTTAGTGCAGACAGCTTAAATCACCTTGATTTGTCCCCGAGACATCCGTACAGTCTTGGGGAAAAGAGAAGCCAAACAGATTCTTATGTCAAGGCTTATAATTTATTTATGTCGTAGAGTACAGACTTGAATGGGGGTGTGAGCAGATTGAAAGAGGAATTTCCATTAAGAACCTAAGATCAATGGAAGGAAGGAGACATACTTTCACCCCCTCATACTTTCACTGTTACTGATAACATTTGGTATTTTTAAAGATCGAGAAAAACGTTGACTGAAAATTTGTCAGAGGAGTTTGGCTCTTTTAACATGAAAATTCTTAAGTGCACCTATAAGATACTTACAATCTTTATAGTAATAAGCTATTATAATTCTCTGGCAGAAGAAAAATTAATAATATTAGGTAATGTTCATGTTTCTTTGTTAAGTAAGAAAAAAAGCATATTAAAATGAGCTGTATGCTCCATTTACCTATGTGTGTAGGTGTCAAAACCTCTGCAGTGAAAACCAAAAAAGAGTGAGAGGGCTGGATTGGTAGTGTAAGGTGCTTGCTTGCCTTGCACATGGCCAGCCTTGGTTTGATCCCTGGCACCCCTTGAGCCCTGCTTGGAATAATTCCTGTGTGCAGAGCTGGTAATAACCTCTGAGCATTACTGGGTGGGGACTGAAAAATGGAAAAATAAAGAAGGGTTAAGAGAGAAAAAAAGAGAGAGATCTCAAATACAAGATTTAAAAAACATAGAAAGAATAAAGAAGTACAGATAGTGTTTCTGCTATGTGTTTTTCGGTCTCTAGGATATATTCCCAGGAGTGCTATTGCTGGATCAAATGGGAGCTCAATATCTAGCTTTCGGAGCTATTCACTATAGCTAGAATCTGGAAACAACCTAAATGCCCGAGAACAGAGGACTGGCTAAAGAAACTGTGGTTCATCTACACTATGGAATACTATGCGGCTGTCAGAAAGGATGAAATTATGAAATTTACCTGCAAATGGATGGACATGGAGTCTATCATGCTGAGTGAAATTAGTCAGAAGGAAAAGGACAGATATAGATTGATTGCATTCATTAATAGGAATTAAATAGATACCAGTGTTTTACTAAATATGGGAAAATGTAATGGCAGATTAAAACTCACCACTGAATATACACAAAGAGACTTAAGTGATAAACTCTAAATATCTGCAGGGCTAGCCACAATGTGTAAAATAAGAGGGAGAGAGATGCAGAGACAGAGAGAGAGATAGAGAGAGAAAGAGAGGAAACTGGGGTACCTGCTATTAAGGCGGCCTGGGGCGGGAGGAGGAGGGGTACATTGGTGGTGGAAATGGGGCACTGGTGGAGGGTTGGGTGCTGGAATACTGTATTACCAAGAACCAATTATGAACACCTTTGTAATTGTATGTTTCACGGTGGTATAATAAAAAAAATTAAAAAAATAAACTCAAAATAAAAACATAGAAAGAAATAAGGAGTGGTCAGAATCAACAGAACTGAATATCTTGTCTACAGAATTGAGCTAATTTGAGGGGTGGTTGGGGAGGAGGGGGCATTGCTAGAGGGAAGCAGGTGCTCAGCTCTGAGTGTGGTGTTGGAATGATGGATGGATGAAAAGTGTATAATTCCCGGAGCGCCACCAAGAGTGATTCTTGAGTGCAAAGCCAGGAGTAAGCCCTGAACTTCTTCAAGTGTGACCCCATGCAAAAAAAGTGCGCATAGACTCCCATGAGAAAAACGGCAATGATCACTGGAGGACTGTATGGGAAATCCCATACATAGTGTAGCAACACATTCAAATTCAAATAAGAATAAGAATAAAGGGCCGGAGCGATAGCCCAGCGAGTTGCTTGCCCTGACGCGGCCTGTGCCGGCCTGGGTTCGATCCCGGCATCCCATATGGTCCCCTGAGCACCGCCAGGAGTAATTCCTGAGTGCAGAGCCAGGGAGTAACCCCTGAGCATCGCCGGGTGTGACCCAAAAAGCAAAAAAAAAAAAAAAAAAAAAGAATAAGAATGGAATTCAGTGTGTGGCATATTTATTTTAACCATGAGTTTGTATGTGTATGGAGACCAAATTTTTTTTTTTTTTTTTTTGCTTTTTGGGTCACACCCAGCAATGCTCAGGAGTTTCTCCTGGCTCTGCACTCAGGAATTACTCCTGGCAGTGCTCGGTGGACCATATGGGATGCCGGGATCGAACCCCGGCCGCCACAGGCCGGCCGCAAGGCAAATGACCTACCCGCTGGACTATCACTCTAGCCTGGAGACCAAATATTTTCTTCTGATTTTCCAGGCAGCTAAATCTTGTTTATGTCAATGAGATAATCGTCCCTCTTATTCACAAAGTAAAACAAAGCAAAGATTTCTTTCTTTATTAAGTTTGCACATTGTACACATAATTTTTTGGAGAGAGGGGTATGTTTTTTGTCTGTTTTTTGGGTCACATATGACGGTGCTCAGGGCTTACTTTTGCCTTTGCACTCAGGGATCACCCTTGATGGGGCTTGGGATACTATATGTGGTGCCAGGAATCGAACCCGTGTTGACTGAGTACAAAGCAAGCACCCTTTCTGCTGTACTATTGTTCTAGCCCCCCATGACTGGGTACTTTAAAAAAATTTGGGGGGCATCACACTTGGTGATGCTCAGGGGTTATTCCTGGCCCTGCACTCAGGAGTTACTCCTGGTGGTGCTCGGGAGACCACATGGGATCCCAGGAATTGAACCCAGGTCAGTTGTGTGCAAAGCAACTGCCCTACCTGCTGTACCTGCTGGCTCTGGCCCCAATTTTTTTTTTTAATGTGAGGCACTGTGATCTACAATATTAACGATACCTTCCTACTTACGTTGCTCCAACCCTACGTTCTCCACCAGAATGTTTGTTTCCCCTTAACCACTTTCTCAGGCTCCGCACCCCCACCCACCCACCCAACTTAGCCAATCCTCCACCGTTGACCAGTTCAGTTCTATAGACCAGTTCTCAGCTGACGGATCCTTTAAACTAACAGTGCAGTCTGAAGTATTAGCAACGGGACGGATTGCTAAATCTCACCCAAGGTTATTTGCCCAACAATGAAATGCTTAAGCGTGGTTACAGCTTTTATAATCTTTATTTTTCTCAGATCCTGCAGTGTCTGAGTCTCATATGGAATCCCAACACTAAGGTTAGATTTCAGCACTGAGACGGGGCTCCAGCAGCGGTGACCAAGGCTTTCCCTCCAGGTCACAGCAGCTGCGGTCTTGATATCAAATTTGGAACTAGAGTCTGCGCCCTTTGCAAATGTAGGGTCTAGCCGAGTCTAGATGGTAAGGTGGTGGAAATGATGTTTTTCTCTTCCTCCTGTCTACCTTCATGTTCTACCTTGCATTGTTGTAAACATTTGGGAGGTGAACAGGGGTGATAGAAAGAGGAGATAACTGGGGGGAGAACATGGCTTGTGGATATGGATTGAACCTGGGCCGGCTTCGTGCAAGGCAAATGCTCTCCCTGCTGTGCTATCACTCCCATCCTATTTTAGATTTTTTTTAATGCAGACATTTTATGTATGATAAGGAAAATAGAAAATTATTAATACTGACCAGAGTTAAGAGTCTAGGTCCTTCTTTTGAAGCTCCATTTTCCTCTTTCCTACATATCTCATGTGCATGGGAAATCTCTGCTTGGGTTCCCAAGGTTTGATGAGCAGGATGGTTGCTGGTATGGGAGAACTGGGAAGTCATTCTAAGGTCAAGATTGAGCATGGGGGAAAAACAGGAAAAGATGGATTTACTTGCCGCAGCCCAGCTAAGGCAGAGGTAAGGATATGACCCATTAGCTGGAGAGCTACATGAAAGGCCAAGCACTGATCTTGCACATGGATGCATGATGCAGGGTCCATCAATGCCCAGCACCCCCACCCCCAGCACTGTGAAAGGAAGCCCCTTACAACCTGAGTGTGCCCCTCCATACCATGAGAGGATTTCAGTTGAGCGGAGTCTAGATGGAGAAGCTACAAGTTTCTGTCCTAGAGACCTACTAAGTGACGGGGCCCCAAATCAGTCTATTTTACAGATGAGCGAGGGTCCTAGTGTGCTAGGAGGGCTCTTTGCCTCTTTACCCAGAGTTTGTGCCCCACCTGTGACCCCCTGAAGTGTGTGTGTTCATTGTCATGCTCTGCAGGGTCCCCCTGGCCCAGGGAGGAGGAAGAAGAGAAGGAGGAGCTGCAGGGAGAGAGAGAGGGAGGAGGAGGTATCCTGAGGGCTGTGGGCATCTGAATCACCTCATCATCTTCAAATAAGACATTTTCTGGGCACTTGCAAGGGTAGCCCAGTACTTGTTTATTTCAAACCTAAAAAGAAACACTTTAAATTTTTTTTATTTCAAAACTTATTTATTATGATACCAATATCCAAGGTCAAGTGAAACATATATCAGGAGGTCTTGTCAAAGGTGGAAATTATCCCAAACGTGTGGGAGTCAGAGTTTAGGTAAGACAGAAAATGGAACAGGGTGCTAATAATAGTCGAGGGTACTAATGCCAACCTAGAACTGAGCATTAAATAGAGGCAAAAGGATACACATGACAACCTTTTATCGTATGTTCTGTAATCCATAGTCTGGAAGGGAAGGAAAAGAGAAAGAGAGAGAAAGGGAAAGAAATAAAGAACCTGCCATGGAGGTGGGCTGGGAAGGGGAGGGAACCGGGGACGTTGGTGGTAGGAGATGGGCACTGGTGGAGGGACGGGTGCTGGAACACTGTATGACCAAAACCCAAACATGAACTTTTTAATTGTATATCTTTTTATTTATATATCTCACGGTGGTATAATAAAATACTTAAAAAACTTATTTATTATTATCATTATTTTATTGAATCAACGTGTAATAGACCATTACATAGCTGTTCATGATTGAGTTTCAGTCATACAGTGTTCCAGCACCCATCCCTCCACTAGTGCACATTTCCCAACACCAATGTGCCCCGCTTCCCTTCTACTCCCCAGAACCTACCTCTACTGCCAGCAATTTCCTTCTGTCTCTCTCACTTTCTCTCTCCTTTTGTACATTGTGTTTTTGCGAAACAAGACATTGAAGGATTATCATGAATATTCCTTTATGTACTTTACACACTCAGTTCTGGTCCAGTGTTAATATTCTCAACTATCATTGTCAAACTGGCTTCTTGTCTATCTTACCTGCTCTCCGCCTCCCTCACCTTTGTGGTAGATTCTGAGCCTTGACAAGCTCTCTTTGCCCACCTTGGATAGTAATCTCATACTATATATTTTTTTTTAATGTTTTTTTTTTAATTTTTTTTTAAAATTTTTTTATTATACCACCGTGAAACACACAATTACAAAGGTGTTCATAATTGGTTCTTGGTAATATAGTATTCCAGCACCCATCCCTCCACCAGTGCCCCATTTCCACCACCAATGTACCCCTCCCCTCCCGTCCCCCCCACCCGCCTTAATAGCAGGTACCCCAGTTTCCTCTCTTTCTCTCTCTATCTCTCTCTCTGTCTCTGCATCTCTCTCCCTCTTATTTTACACATTATGGCTAGCCCTGCAGATATTTAGAGTTTATCACTTAAGTCTCTTTGTGTATATTCAGTGGTGAGTCTTAATCTGCCATTACCATTTCCCATATTTATTAAAACACTGGTATCTATATCCTATTAATGAATGCAGTCATTCTATATCTGTCCTTTTCCTTCTGACTAATTTCACTCAGCATGATAGACTCCATGTCCATCCATTTGCAGGTAAATTTCATAATTTCATCCTTTCTGACAGCCGCATAGTATTCCATAGTGTAGATGAACCAGTTTCTTTAGCCAGTCCTCTGTTCTCGGGCATTTAGGTTGTTTCCAGATTCTAGCTATAGTGAATAGCGCAGAGATGAATAAAGAAGTACAGATAGTGTTTCTGCTATGTGTTTTTCGGTCTCTAGGGTATATTCCCAGGAGTGCTATTGCTGGATCAAATGGGAGCTCAATATCTAGCTTTCGGAGGAATGCCCATATTGTTTTCCAAAAAGGGCTGGACCAGTCGGCACTCCCACCAGCAGTGGATGAGAGTCCCTTTTTTCCCCCACATCCACGCCAGCACCGGTTGTTCTTGCTGTTTTGGATGTGTGCCAGTCTCTGTGGGGTTCATACTATATTATTTATATCCCACCAATGAATGTAGTCATTCTATATCTGTCCTTTTCCTTCTGACTAATTTCACTCAGCGTAATACTATTCCCCATGCCCATCCATTTATAGGCAAATTTCATGACTTCATTTTTTCTAAAAGCAGCCTAATATTCTGTTGTGTAGATGTTCCATGGTATCTTTATCTTACTCTAGGTTCTTGGGCACTCAGGTTATTTCTATATTCTGGCTATTGTGAATAGTGCTGTGATGAGCATAGAAGTGCAGATTGCATTTATGCTGTGTGTTTTGGGGCCCCCAGGGTGTATTCCCAAGAGTGGTATTGCGGGGTCAAATGGGAGCTCAATTTCTAGTTTTCGAAGATGAAAGAAGTTTTTTTTCTAAAATTTTTTTTTATTATACCACCGTGAGACATACAATTACAAGGGTGTTCATAATTGGTTCTTGGTAGTACAGTATACCAGCACCCATCCCTCCACCAGTGCCCCATTTCCACCACCAATGTACCCCACCCCTCCCGCCCACCCCCAGGCTGCCTCAATAGCAGGTACCCCAGTATCCTCTCTTTTCTCTCTCTGTTCTCTCTCTCTCTGTCTCTGCATCTCCCTCCCTCTGAAAGAAGAGTTTTGTCTGGTGCTATGAACCAGGGAGGGCTCCGAGGCTCGAAACCCAGAAGCTGTGTGTGTGTGTGTGTATGTGTGTGTAACCCCTTACTGGGCATCAGGGTTCCCAGGTGCAGTGAGTGTGTGTGTGTGTGTGTGTGTGTGTAACCCCTACTGGGCATCAGGGCTCCCAGATGCAGTGAGAAAGGGTGAGTGTGTGCGTGTTTTCTGTTTGCTTTAGAGAATGTAGATTTCTCTCTCTCTCTCTCTCTCTCTCTCTCGTGTGTGTGTGTGTGTGTGTGTGTGTTTTAAAGCTTCCCTTCCCAGCCCTGGGGAACAGAGCAGTGAAGAGCTAAGTGCCCCAGAGGTCAAAACAGGGATGTTAATGGTAGGGCTGGAGGATTCTAGTAAATTGAAGATTTGCCTGTAATTTGATTAAGGCCCAGACAGCTAATGGGCCTTTAGAGCAGAACTTACAGTTTAAATCAAGTCACCAAGTGAGCGGGGAGACAGGCTGGGGTGGGGGTGGGGCAATTACAGGCTAATAGGGTGAAGCTCCCACCCTCCCCTATTTCCTAATTGACCAATAAATGACTCCAGTAGGCAAACCCTCCACAGGGGCAGAACCACAACTTTTTTGAAATAGGGAAGAAATCTGCTTTTTCTTGGTTATGGTACTAAACAGTGCCAGGTACTTCTGTCATTCTATGGATTCCCCAAACCCTGTGAACTTGGAGTTGCTATCCCATTTCATTCATTCATTCATTCACTCATTCATTCATTCGCCCATTCATCTATTTATTTATTTATTTTTGTTTGAGTGTTACACCTGGTGATACTCAAGGGTTACTCTTGACTCTGCACTAAGGAATTACTCCTGGCAGTTCTTGAGGGACCGTATGGGATGCTGGGGATCAAACCTGGGTTGGACACTTGCAAAGCAAATGCCATACCCGATGTGCTGTTGCTCAAGTCTCCTTTTATTCCCCCTCTTTTTTTCTGTTTTTTTGGGTCACATCTGGTGATACTCAGGGTTACTTCTGACTCTGCACTCAGGAGTTGCTCCTGGAAGTACTCGGGAACCATATGGGATACCGGGATTGAACCCCAGTCTGGAGCATGCAAGACAAAAAAGTCCTACCAATTGTGCTACCGCTCTAGCCCCCTTGTTATTCCAATATTTTTTTTTTTTTTGCTTTTTGGGTTACACCCAGCAATGCTCAGGGGTTTCTCCTGGCTCTGCACTTAGGAATTACTCCTGGCTGTGCTCGGGGGACCATATGGGATGCCGGGGATCTAACCTGGGTCGGCACAGGCCGGCCTCGTGCAAGGCAAACACCCTACCCGCTGGGCTATCACTCCGGCCCTTGTTATTCCATTTTTAATTTTGTTTCATTCATTGTTGGCTTTGGAGGTTGCTCCCGGTGATGCAGGTGGGCCTCACGGGTGGCTTATTTGAGGCCGGAAGGAGAGAGAAATGGTCACTTTCTCCCCAGCCGCCTCTGCTGCCTGGGACCCGCTGGACAGACTTAGGACTGATAAAGCCTGCGATGAGCCTCTGCATGGCGCAGGCCTGAGCCCCACCAGCCCCACGAGGTGGCCGTCAAGCCACACCTGATGCCCGCTTGATCTCTAGGCACGGGAGTTAATCCCCACCACCCGAGGTTTCTCGGGGAGCCACGGACTCAGGCTGGAGCGAGGAATTGCTCTTTGCAGGAAAGGAAAGTCAGTCCTAGGACTTACCCAGGGTTGTCTCAGGGTTCTTGTCTTCCTCTCAGAAAAAGAATTTTCAGAAGTCGACGAGCAGTGAAATAAAACAGGTTTATTAAGGAGGTTTTAGGAAAGGGAAGGGGGAGAGAAAGTAAGAGAGAGTAATGCGCTCAAGGGAGAACGCGGGCTACTCCAAAGATGGAGAGCGAGCCCCAACTGATTTCTAATGGGTTTTTATCCTCTTGGACTAGAATGCTCTGGAGTCTTCTTTGAGCTGGGTCCTGGGCCCGGAAGGCTCATCCACCCCCCTCAGGGTCTATTGTTGATAGTGGTCTTATCAAGTCTGGTTCCAGTTTCCAAACAGGTGACTCTGGATAGCTGAAGGACCAGTTTTTTTTCTTCTTCAGGAATTTTTATTGCCATGTGGCACCCCTGTCTCCCTGCCTACATCACCGGCAGTGCTCAGAGACCATGTGGTCCTAGGGATGGGGATGGGGCCTCCTGCATGCAGAGCTTGTTGTCTAGTCCTCTGAGCTCCTGCCTGCCCTCCTGTATTTCAGGAAAGCAGACAGGAGTGTGGAGAGAGGAATTTCCTCCTGTCTCCTGGCTACATTGTGGGCTGCAGTGCTCAGTGTCACACACCAACTTCCCCAGCAATGCCAAGTGTGTTGACTATCCAGGGGCTTGGTTATTTCAAGCTGAAGACTTCTATCTTTGGTGGTGATGGGTGGGAGCGCTTGGGCCACACCCATTGTTGTTCCATGACTTCTCTTGGCTTTGTATTTGAGTAACACTCCTGGTAGCACTCGGAACACCAAAGTGACCCAGGATCAAGGCAAGCACCTTGCCACCAGTACTATCTCCCTGCCCCCAAATTCTAACTTACAGATTCATCTGCTACCTCCTACCCCTGCACCCCTTCCAAACAGTGTTTCCCAATTAATGCCGATATGAAACTCATGAACAGTTAAACCATAGTGGTTTCTCCTCAATGGTTTGCTCAAATTAATGTGCCCTTTGCACTGATTAAGTCTGTATTCTTGGCACCTGACAGCTTGTGTCTTTGGGGAGCAGGCACCGTGGCTAAACACTTATTTAATCCCGTTATCCATGGTACACACCCTTCCATTAGGGCTGGCTTTAGGAGGTGCAGTCACACTATGGTTCGGCATGTCATGGAGCTCATTAACTAATGACATGTGCTCATGATCTTAATGGAAATCTCTGCTTTGGGATATTCCTCTTAGGTAGGGTCCTTGTTCTAGTTTGTCTTGAGTTCAGCCCCCCAAATGACTAGTGATTCATCATGGCTGTATTTTTATAACCTTTAAATGTGGGAGAAGCTAGCAGGCACCTGGATGGCAGAGAAGAGGCAGCGGAGGGCAAGCCCCTTTGAAGGTTGTGATTTTATTATTTCCAGGCAGGTCTATAGATAACAGAGAAGGCATGCTGGTAAGGTCCAAACTGTGCATTTACAAAATGAAAAAGGGAAGAGTAAAGTTTTTCATTTTATTTTTTGGTTTTTGGCCACACCCAGTAGTGCGCAGGGCTTACTTCTGGGTCTGTGCTCAGAGATCAGCACTGGAGGGCTTGGGGGATCATATGGAATACCAGGGATTGAATTTGGGTTGACGCATGCCAAGCAAGTGCAGTACTGTCTCTCTAGCCGCAGGGCTGAGTGTCATTCTTAGTGTGTAGCCAGAACAGGCCTGTGGGAATTGTGAGGAACCTGCTGGGTGTGGCCCTACACACCCACTGGGGGGTACAGGGACTCAGGTAGGCTCATGAGTTGCTTTGTTTGTTGTTTGGGGCCAGCACCTGTCAATTCTCTCCAAAAAAACTTAATTTTTGTTTATTGATTTATATTTTTTTGGGGAGGTGACAACCAGCAATGCCCAGGGGTTATTCCTGGTTCTGCACTTAGGAATTACTCCTGGCGATGCTAACAGGACCATATGCATGCTGCGGATTGACCCAGGTTGGCTGCATGGCAAGGCAAGCACCCTACCCGCTTTGCTATCGCTCCGGCCCCAGCACCTGGCAATTCTTGGGGTGGGAGTTACTCCCACTTTAGTGCTTGGGGGAGGGCCAGTCCCAGCAGTTCTGGGGGCCTACCATGCTGTGTGTAGAATCACAGCATGTACAACCTATGCGTACAACCTGCACCCAGACCCCTAGTGTCTCTCAGATCCTCACAAATAGTTTTGCCTTCTGCTGTGATTTAGACACTCATTTGACACCAAAGGGACCGGGGCCATTGTTCCAAGAAGTAGAATACATAGTTGGTATGTCAGAGCACTGGGTCCCTGCTGTGGTGCCACTTGGTCCCCCAAAACCAGTTGGGTAACCGCGCCCCCAAACCCCAACAGATGGGGCTGGAGTGGGGTCGTCTCTGATCCCAGCCTGCAGTACTATTTCGTTTAATTCTTTTTTTTTTTTTTTTGCTTTTTGGGTCACACCTGGCGATGCTCAGGGGTTTCTCCTGGCTCTGCACTCAGGAATTACTCCTGGCGGTGCTCGGGGCGACCATATGGGATGCCGGGGATCGAACCTGGGCCGGCATAGGCCGGCCGCTGCAAGGCAACGCCCTACCCGCTGGGCTATCGCCTCCAGCCCCATCATTTAATTCTTTTGGAGCCTCTTTTGGGGCCTGGGCTCCGCTCCCCTCTCCCACTGATTCTCGACCCCTCTGCGCTGGCCCCTGTTGGTCTTCCTGGGACCCAGTGTTGCTAGTGAAGTAACTTTGTTTTTTTTTTTTTTTTTTTTGCTTTTGGGTCACCCCGGCAATGCTCAGGGGTTACTCCTGGCTCTGCACTCAGGAATTACTCCTGGCGATGCTCGGGGACCATATGGGATGCCGGGGATCGAACCCGGGCCGGCACAGGCCGGCCGCGTAAGGCAAACGCCCGACCCGCTGGGCTATCACTCCCGCCCCTAGTGAAGTAACTTTGAACCTTCGGTTTCCCGCTGCTCACTCCCACCCGTGAGCCTTCACTCCTTCCAGCATGACTGTTTTGATGTGACAGTGAATCCAAGAACAATGAGGGGCAGTTGAGGACTGTGTCATGGGCAGCGGGATGGCCTGAACCTATCTGCTGATCTGATGGCCAGTCTGCCCTTCCTGATTGCATGCAGTGTTCCAAGCCCTCTCCCTGGCTCACAGCCTCATTTCTGTTGTGTTTCCTGGCTCGCCCCTCACTGCACAGCTGCCTGCTGCAGTCAGAAATCATGGAGCGGTGGGGAGTGACATGGAGACGGGGGCACAGAGCATTGCTAACTGGGCACTCACCCTCCAGGCTGCCCTGGGAGGTTGATGGTTCCTGAAGCTGCCTGAGAAACGCCAGCACTTTGGAGAGGCCAGGATCTCTCTGTGGGTCCAGCCTGGCACACAAACATTTTACCTTGACTTTTTTTTAATCCTTTTGGTAAAACCTGGCCAAAAATTTTAACTCTCTGCATTAGGGCTGAACGTGTTCTCTCTGTGTGTGTGTGGTGGGGGGGTGGGAGGGTGGGGTGGTTTTGAGGCCATACCTCAGGACTTACTCCTGGTTCTGCACCCAGAAGTTACTCCTGGTGCTGCTGGGGAACCCTAGGGGTGAACCTGGGTTGGCTGTGTGCAAGGCAAACGTCCTTCCCACTGTACTATTGCTCCGGCCCCAGTCTGATTTCTATTTCAACAGCACATACAAGAATCTATCCACATTGGATTCAAGATTAAGCTTCAATGTAAAATTGATCAAAGTGTGCTTGTGACCACAAAGCTGCCACACAGTTAAAAAGGCTATATCCACTCTACTTTCCTCATAAAAATACTGAACTCCCTGAACAAACACGATGACCACTTAGTATCTGTATTGTAAACCATAATGCATGAGACAGAGAGAGGGAGAGAGGGGAGAGAGAGAGAGAGAGGTAAAGGCCTGCCCATGGAGGGAAGTAGGTGGCAGGGGTGGGTGGGGGCCATTGGGGAGTGGTGGGAGGGAAACTGGGGACATGGGAGGCGGGCAATATAACTGGTGCAGGGATGTTGTTGGAGCATTGTATAACTGAAACTGAATCATGAACAGCTTTGTAATGGTCTATTTCATGGTGATTCAATAAAAATATAAAAAAAATCAAAAAGTTGATCGAAGTGTTACCAAAAAAAAAAGGTTTGGGGAGGGTGTTTGCCTTGCTGGGTTTTATTCCCTACACCCCATATGACCCCACCCCCAACCACCAGCAGTGATCCCTGATTGCAGGGCCAAGAGTAACCCCTGAGCACAACCATATGCAAGGCAAATTCTCTTCCTACTCTGGTCCTGTCTCTTAAACTTTTTTAATACAGAACATGGGTTTTTTTTTTTATTTTTAATTTTTTATCTCTCTCTCTCTCTCTCTCTCTCTATCTATCTATCTATCTATCTATCTATCTATCTATCTATCTATCTATCCATCCATCCATCCATCCATCCATCCATCCATCCATCCACCCACCCACCCACCCACCCACCCACCCACCCACCCACCCACCCACCCACCCACCCACCCACCCACCCACCCACCCACCCACCCATCTATCTATCTATCTATCTATCTATCTATCTATCTATCTATCTATCTATCTATCTATCTATCTATCTATCTATCTATCTATCTATCTATCTATCTATCTATCTATCTATCTATCTATCTAATCTATCTATCTATCTATCTATCTATCTATCTATCTACCTACCTACCTGCCTACCTACCATCCATTACAAAGTTCATATTTGTGTTTTGGTCATACAGTGTTCCAGCACCCATCCCTCCACCAGTGCCCATCTCCCATCACCAATGTCCCCGGTTCCCTCCCCCTCCCCAGCCCACCTCCATGGCAGGTTCTTTATTTCTTTCCCTTTCTCTCTCTTTCTCTTTTCCTTCCCTTCCAGACTATGGATTACAGAACATACATTAAAGGGTTGTAATAACATGGGTTATTTTGGTATATAGACAATATGAGAATTTTTTGAGTTAGCAGTAATATTTTCTAATATTTGTAAGTCAAGTGAAAAGAAAATAGATGAGATCACCATTGAGATCCTTTTCTTCCATTTATTTTTTTTTAGAAAAAGTCTTAGTACTGCCACCTAGTGGGTGAAGATTATTACAGCTTGTTTTTTTCCAAAGGAAAATTCACCAGTGATGCCCTGATGCATGTTAACAGCCACAAAAAATTATGTATGGCATATAGTCATACACTTTTAATAAATTTGATTTTCATAAAGGATGTATATTATTTTTATTATTTCACACAACTTATAAGTAATGCTAAAAGAAAACATATTTTCTCTTTAGATAATGTAGATCTGATAGTTATCATGAGATGATTTGAGTTTTGCTAAATTCATCTTTTTTAATTTTTTTGCTTTTGGGTCACACCTGGCAACACTCAGGGGTCACTCCTGGCTCTGAACTCAGGAATCACTCCTGGCGGTGCTCGGGGGGACCATATGAGATGCTGGGGATCGAACCCGGGTCGGCTGCGTGCAAGGCAAATGCCTTACCCTCTGGACTATCACTCCGGCCCATCGCTAAATTCATGTATATGTAACCAACTTATGTTTACAGAAGTTCAACCAGAAATTTGAATTCCAGTATGCTAACTATTACATTTGATGTGTAATCTACTTTGTAACTGCTTGTCATTCTTGTACAAATTATTTTCATTATACACACATCTCTTTGGCTATGCTAGTATAACACACTCTTCTATGTATAATTTGAGAATTTCAGCATTGCCAACATTTCACCATGGTTGATTCAGGTACAGCATCACTGAAATAGATTTGAGAATAGTAGCATATTTAATGTAACACGGGCATTTTTGAGGCAGAACCTTAAGAGTGTGGATAATAATAAAAGGTTGGGCTGGATAGATCATGAGTGGACCGGGCTATCTTTTCCACATGGGGGAGAGTCGGATTCGGTTTCTGTTACCCACACACGGTTCTTTAAGCACCACCAGAGTGACCCCTGAGCCTGGGACCCCTGAGTCCCACTGAGTGTCTCCCCACCCAAAGAAACAAAAATAGTAACATGTAGTAAATGCAGTTAAAGAATAGGAAGTGGTGAGTTTGTAGTATATCTTTATGTAGTGGATTGAGTAAACAAAATTTATATAATGTAAATGACTGTTAACAACCATCTTGCAGAAATTTTGGACATTTCACACTTGCTTCTCCCAAGCCTGCAGGAAGCATACCAGTGACACCCTGGTTCTGCTCTTCTCTTTTGCTCTCTGAGCTCTCTTTGTTGTTCCAGGAAAGCTGCAGAACCATGAGAGAACCATTGTTTGAACTCTGATTTATGTGTGTGAGCGGTGTCTTGTGTCCTGGGCTATCGCTGTGCGCCCTGAGCGTGTGGTAAAGAGAGTGACTCATCCTTGACGTTCTCTGATTAAAGCCATTGCTCTTCCCTTGACCTGTATCTTAGACTCTGAGTCTCTTCTTAACAGAATAAAGGGAAGTAAGAAACAGCTACATCAAGTTTTCAATTACCAAGCACAATTACTACCATACAGATACCATGATCTAAATTAAAATGTATCTCTAGAAGATGCTTTTATAATGTGATTCTTTTTTTTTTTAGGTGGGATCACACCGGCATAGTGCAGGGTTTATTCCTGACTCTGTGCTCAGGGATCACTCCTAATGGGGATTGGGGACTATACAGGATGCCAGGATTTAACCTGGAACAACCACATGCAAGGCAGTTGTCCTACCCACTGTCATATTGCTGCAAGCCCTATAATGTGATTCTTACAGGGTGTATATGTAGTGACATATAGTGCTTTCCTTTTCATAAACCAATATCCAGGCATGGTGGCGCACACCTGTAGTCCCAGCTACTCAGGAGGCTGAGGCAGGAGGATCTCTTGAGTCCAGGAGATTTGGGCTGCTGTGTGCTGTGCCGATCTGGTGTCTGCACTGAGTTTGGCATCAGTATGGTGACCCTCTGGGAGCAGAGACCACCAGCTTCGCGTAAAACTCCCGTGCTGATCAATAAACCAATAAATGAGGGATGAATGGCTCAACAAATTTGTGTTAGAAACAACACAGATTAATATGTTTATGCTAACACTATCATTATGATACTATTCCATATTATTATATAAAACAGAGTGATTGTACAGCAGCTAGGGCATTTGCTTTGCACACCAAGGATCCAGGATCAATCCCCAGTACCCTATAACGGTCCTTTAAGCATCACTAGGAATGATTCCTGAGTGAGAGCCAGATGTAAACCCTGAGCATTGCTGGGTGTGACTCCCCAAAACAACAATAAAATCTATAATATAAATTATGTAAATATAATTTCAAACTAATATGTTAAGTCATATTTTGATTATTTGTACTCAGCAGAGCCCGGCAAGCCACCCGTGCCATATTTGATATGCCAAATACCAGTAACAATTACAGACCTCATTCCCATGACCTGATGGAATGGGTTGAGGCTCTTTATGTTCCTGGAGCAAGCAGATGCCCTTGGGCTCTGCTAGCATGAGATAGGACATATGGAGATGTTACTGGGGCCCGCTCGAGCCAATCGATGATGAATGGGAAGACAGTGACAGTGATATTTTTGTTGTTGCTTGATTGGTTTGGGTCCAAACCTGGGGGTGCTCAGGGCTTACTCCTGGCTCTGTGCTCAGGGATCATTCCTGATAGTACTTGGGGAACTTACGTAGTGCTGGGGTTGGAACCGGGTCAGCTCTGTGCAGAGCTTGCACCTTAACCCATGTACTATCTCTCCAGCTCTCTTCTCTTGGACTTTTACCTGCCTTGCTCACACTTAACCTCATCTGAAAGTCTGCTATGTTTTTAGTGCATGGTAGTACGATTTCACCTAACAAATGTATTTCCTGTCATTTTTTGCTAGGATTTTGGTGGTTGACTTTAAAAATGTTTCTGTATGGTCACAGTGGTATTAACATTTAAGGGTTTGCTGTACAAAATGACTGCACACTACCATCACTAACTGCCCAAGACCCCCCCCTGCTGTCCTTATGTTTCTTCTGCTCCCTTCTTCCTTCCCTAATGACTCGCGTATCTAAACCCCCGTGATCTTAGTTTTGTGGTATAAAGGGTTTGTAATGTTTCCATGTTCTCTTTTTCTATGCTTTATTTCTATATGTTGGTTGTATATTATTAAACATTAATTCAACCCTTGCTAACTTTCTAATTTAATACTCTGTCATTTGGGGATTGCATATATAAAATTATATATTATTTACATGTGCATATATGTGCAATATATTGCATACATGTGTTATGTGTGTGTATAACTTGTGGGTCATACCCAGTGTTGCTCAAGGACTCCTCCTTGCTCCCTGTTCAGTGCTCTAAGGACCATGGTATCCAGGAATGGAATGCTGACATCCTGTAAGCAATGCTTATGCTCC
>JAJIBD010011338.1:0-15919 GCA_021461705.1 Cryptotis parvus
AAAAAAAAAAAAAAAATTATTTTAATTTTTGGGTCACACCTGATGATGCTCAGGGATTACTCCTGGCTCTGAACTCAGGAATTCCTCCTGACAGTGCTCAGGGGACCTTATGGGATGCTGGGGGTTGAACCTATTTGCAAGGTAAACGCCGCAGTACTATTGCTCTGGCCATCAGTTCAGTTCTTGGCGCTACACAGATTCCTGTGTACTAGGAGCCACCCCTGAGCACTAGCCCCCAAGTACACAGCAAAAGCGAGACAAAAGCCTTGTCTTTATTTGTTTAAAAAAAAGTTCAGAGTGACTCTTGAGGGCACCTGCAGTGGTGTCTCGGCCTGCGGTTGAGAGCATTCATCGTGAGAGCCCAGAAAATGTTCTTTTTTTCTCCTTTTTTTGCTTTTTGGGTCATACCCAGCAAATGCTCTGGGGTTATTCCTGGTTCTGCACTCAGGAATTACTCCTGGTTGTGCTTGGGGGACTGTATGGAGTGCCAGGGAATTGAACCCGGTTCAGCTGCATGTTGGGCAAACGCCCTCCCCACTGGACTATTGCTCTGGCTCCCTGCAGTGTTTTTACTGGGGATTCCCCCAGCCACTCTGCAGTTCTTGAGGGGATAGGTGCTTGGATGCCAAGGTTGCCAAATTTCTCAAATTAGCAAGGGCAAGAATGGGTAGGTCACAGGCTTCACTTTTTTTTTTTTTGCTTTTTGGGTCACACCCGGCAATGCTCAGGGGTTTCTCCTGGCTCTGCACTCAGGAATTACTCCTGGCGGTGCTCGGGGGACCATATGGGATGCCGGGATCGAACCCGGGCGCGGCATGGGCCGGCCACGCAAGGCAAACGCCCTACCCGCTGGGCTGTCACTCCGGCCCCCTCAGGCTTCACTTCTAATGGAGAAGTGCAAGTCAGCTGAAGAGTGGGACCGTTATTCTTTTAAACTCTGCTTGCTTTTTATGGTAATGTTCGTTGGGATTTTATTTTTATTGCAGTTGTGGGATCACATTTGGCGATGCTCAGGGGTCAGTCTGCTCTGTGCTCAAGTGGTCACTCCTGGCAGGGCTCAGGGGACCTTGTGCAGTGCTGGGTATTAAGTCAGGTTGGCGTTGTACATGGCAGGTGCCCTACCCATTGACTGTCTCTTCAGCCCAGTGAGGCTGTTCTGTCCATGAAATCAGAATCTTAAGTTTGAGAACTGAGCCTGTTGGGGAGGCGGTGAGGGAAGGAACAGGCACTCAGAATCTTCCTAAACACTCTACCCAGCAATCCTGAGCATCTTTCCACAGATCTTCCTACGTATAGAATGACAGAAGTACAATGTTATCATTACGGCATTGTATGTCAGAGCCGAACACCATTAAAGTGTTCATCAGTAGGAGCGTAGTGTAACTGGTCCATCTTAAGTGTACGGGACCCTCCTGGGCTTGGGGCTTATGACTGCTGGGAGCAGGGATTGGCTGGTTGGGAGTGGTGGTGGGCCCAGGAAGCAGCCATTCAGAGCTCTCCTCTCAGTGTTGACTGCCCTCAACTTTGGTTTTGTTTTGAGGTCACCTCACCGTACTCAGGTCTGTTCCCTGCTTGGTGCTTAGAAGATTGCTCAGGTGTTGTTCAGGCCACTGGGCCAGTGCCCACATTGTATCTGGGCCTCCTGCATCACGAAGCACGTGTGTTATGCTTGTGCTGTCTCTCCTGGCCCAGCCTGCCACAAGTTTAAACTCGGAAAAAAAATTATATAAGTTTTTCTTCTTGTTTGGTGGGCTGGAGGTGGTTCAGTGGGTTGGGAAATTGCCTTGCACCGACCTCACCCTAGGTGTGATCCCCAGCCCCACTTATGGTCCCCGAGGGCTGTCAGAGGTTACTCAAACCTGAGCCCAAACGCGTCCCACCTCCCAACACAGCCAAGGAAGAGCTGTTGTAACAAGGACTCTGGCCTTGAAAATGTGTGAAAGAGGATAATGCTGAGGAGTGTATGACGATCTTTGATTTGGCATTTGCATATATATAATACAGATTATGTGGAAATATAATCTTACCTAGATTCCTCAAAACAGAAGGAAAACTAGGAAATTCTTAGTGATTCCTTCTTTGGGGGTTGGGTTGGAGAGACAGGCCTAAGGGGGCGTTCGCGCCACGACATCCTGCAGAGTGCTCGCCCCTCTGTGGATCAGCCTCTGCCATGGTGTGAGAGCTGACCTGTGGTCGGTCTTCATCCTTGGTTCTTGTTCCAGGCCTGTGGCCACTTCGGTCTGATCCTACCGGGAGACTGATGACACTTTGGTGCTCTCTTTCGTGGGCCAGACAAGGTAAGAGGAGTTGGTGTCAGCTGTGGGTGCAGGCGTGGCAGCTGGGAAGAGGGGTGGCCAGGCTAGCGGCTGACCTCTCCCGATCTCTAGAGTGCTCATGCTAAACGGAGAGGAGGTGGAGGAAACGGAACTCATGGGCTTTGTGGATGATCAGCAGACGTTCTTCTGTGGCAATGTGGCTCATCAACAGCTGATCCAGGTAATGACTTGAGAAACGGCAGCCCCGGCTTAGAAGTAGCCTGGCTTGCAGTGGAGTGCTGATGGGTTTTAAACGGTCCCTTTGTGGTGATCTGAGGAACGAAGCTATTCTTGGATAAGCGGTAAGGGGCTGGGGCGGTCATACGGCGGGGGAGGGCGTTCGCCTTGCATGCCGCCCTGCCTGCTCTGATTCCCCGGCTTCCTATAGGGCCCCCGAGCACTGTCAGGAGTAATTCCTGAGTGCAGAGCCAGAAGTAACCCCTGAGCATGGCCAGGTATGACCCAAAAAGCAAAATAAATAAATAAACTTGGCTGATAATCCACCACTCAAAAGAAAAACATTTCGTAGTTGTTCCTTGTAGCTTTATGTTTTTTCTGTTAACATCCTTCCTTCCTGTACATAGTTATTTGTAAAAGAATTTGGGCGCTATCAGGCTGGCGAGATAGCACAGCATGTAGGCAGAGCATGTGCCTGTATGTGGCTAGCCTGGCTTCAGTTCCTGGCACCCCATGTGGTTCCCCTAGCAGCACCAGAAATGACTCCTGAATGCAGAGCCAGGAGTAAGCCCTGAACACTGTTGGGTGTGGACCCCCCAATTTTTTTTTTTTTTTTTTGTAAAGTGTCAGAAGGCATAAAAAAGGGAAAATACTGTTCCTAATGGTACCATCCGTATGTGGTTGTTGGTAACACTTTCACCATTACTTACAGCCAGACCTCTTTGTTTTTTTGTTGCTGGGTCAGGCGCACGCAGCAGTGCTCAGGGCTTTCTCCTGGTTCTGTGCTCACTCCTGGCAGGCTTGGGGAACCATAAAGGATGCAGGCAAATGATGCTGTGTGCAAGGCAAGTGCCTCTGGCCAAACTCTTAATTCTGTTCTGATTCTTATTTATCGTTTTTTTTTTTTTTTTTTTTTGCTTTTTTTGGGTCACACCCGGCAATGCTCAGAGGTTTCTCCTGGCTCTGCACTCAGGAATTACTCCTGGCGGTGCTTGGGGGGACCATATGGGATACCGGGGATTGAACCCTGGCCGGCAAGGGCCGGCCACGTGCAAGGCGAACACCCTACCCGCTGGGCTATCGCTCCGGCCCCTTATTTATCGTTTAATTTTGGGCCTTCCAAGCAGCACTTAGGGAAACCCATTTCCATTGATATTTGACCAACCACATCAGATGATTCAGTGCTAAAGACCACCAGGTCGTCACGCTGGTGCTGCCGGTAGCCACACAATCTGGGCATTAGATCCCAAGATCCCAAGATCTGGGATCTTGGATCATTCCCAGGCAAGGCATACCCCCCCAGATTTTTAGAGTCTGGGGGCATACCTCTGCCCTCTGAAGCATATTTATTTGTCTAATCCATCTTTTTGGTATACCCCGGCAGTGCCAACCACTCCGGGTTGTGGTTCGGGGACCTAATGTAACCGGTGGCTGTGATTAAATGAGGGTGTTAGACAGTGCAGGGCTTTTTTTTCCCTTGTCCTTGTACTCCAGGCCTGGATTTTATTTATTTATTTATTTATTTATTTTGGATTTTATGTTACACATGGTGATGCGCAGGGGCTAACTCCTGGCCCGCACTCAGGAATATGAATGACGTTGAACCCTGGTTGGCCACGTGCTGGACATGTGCCTGCCATAATCTCTCTCTCTCAACCTTAGTTTACATATGGCAGATGCGTGTTGGGCCCTGAGAGCCTGGTTCCTGTGCACCCTTCACCTCCTCCCAGGCTTCCCTGCCGCCTGAAGAGTGGCATTGCTTGCTAGCTTGCTTACTACCCGCCCTGTTCTGCAGCGAAGGTGGGGAGACACCCCATGAGTGCTCAGGTGCTACCTTTGCCTCTGCTCGGGTCACTCCTGGTGGTTCTTGGGAGTCTGTGGTCCCAGGGATGGACGTGATGTGGCGGCAGAGCAAGCACCTGCCTGCTCCGCTCTCTCCTCAGCCCCAGGCTCCCCTTTGGGCTGTCCTTGATCTCTCAGTGTCAGTGCTTTCCCGTGGTACAAACAGCCACTGGAACTGTTCTCCGGTCTTCCAGCATCAGGAAGTGGTGGACTTGACAGAGAGGCAGAGGGAAGGTCGAGTCAGTTTGTGCAACAGGAGTAGAAACTGCCCAGATCTGAGCTAACTGCTTTCCCAGTGTTTCGTGGCTAGAGACTGGCATCAACTCACGTATCTCTTTTTTATTTTTTTTCTTGGTTTTGCTTTTTTTTTTTTTTTTTTTTTTCTTTTCTTTTTTGGGTCACACCCGGCGATGCTCAGGGGTTTCTCCTGGTGGTGCTCGGGGGACCATATGGGATGCCGGGGGACCGAACCCGGGCCGGCATGAGCCGGCCACATGCAAGGCAAACGCCCTACCTGCTGGGCTATCGCTCCAGCCCCCCAATCGGTTTCACATTTTGGGCCACACATACCTGGCAGTGCTTAGGGTGTGCTCCTGGCTTTGTATCCACGTGCTCCTGATGGGCTTGTGGGACCATCTAGGATGCCAGGGATCAAACTTGGGTCAGTGCCTGCAAAGCAAATGCGCACCCGCTGTACCTCTGTGCTGTCTGTACAGTCTCTGTGGGCCTGGTAAAGATGATGCTAATTTTCCCTGCACAGTAAGAAACTTGGATTTTTATTTATATATTTTTTGTTTTGGGTCGTACCCAGCTCTGCTCAGGGCTTGCTTCCAGCTCTGTGTTCAAGAATCACTCTTCATGGTGTTCAGGGGCGATATGTGCTGCCAGGAACGGAACCTGGATTTTGCAAGGCAAGCTCCTTTCACACTACTATCTCTCCAGCCCCAAGAACTTGGATTTTTTTTATCTTTTTTTGGGTGACACTGGCGATGAACCTTGGCCCTGCATTCAGGAATTACTCCTGGCAGTCCTTAGGGGACCCTATGTTATGCCCAGAATCAAACCTGGGTCGGCTGCGTGCAAGGCAAATGCCCTTTCCCTCTGTACTATCGCTCCGGCCCATGATAGCATTTATTGCTGTTGGTCTTAACCTTAATCACACTGAAACTGGCCCTTTTGTCTGCCTTTAGGTATATAAAGTGTAAATAACGTTAAGCCACCCCTTAGGGCCTCGGGTAGAGCTGACACCTGTTGTGATGAATCACTGCAGTGCTTTGGGGAACAATATCTCTGGCAGAAGGAGTTCACTTGTACCACTCGTCTTCCTGTTGTTCATCGATTTGCTTGAGCGGGCGCCAGTAATGTCTCCATTTGTTGGGAATGAGGTCCATTTTTGTTACTGTTTTTAGCATATCGAATACACCAAGGGTAGCTTGCCAGGCTCTGCCATGTCTCTGGGTTCATCCCAGGGGGCCTGGTCTTTTTCTATGTCAGACCATCAACCATCCAGGGCCTACAGGTTAGAGCCCTGGGTGTAGACAAGCCTGTCTCCTGCCTGCCACCTGCGGACGCAGCCTGGACACTGCAACCATACCTGCAACACCTTGAAGGGTACTAAAGAAGAGTTACTTTGCAGTAGCTCCTAGGCCAACCTTGACCCTCACTTCCTGGGTGCCCCTGCAGGTGTTAGGCATTGCTTTCTCTCCTCTAGATCACGTCAGCGTCTGTGCGGTTGGTGTCTCAGGAACCCAAAGCCCTGGTGAGTGAGTGGAAAGAGCCTCAGGGCAAGAACATCAGCGTGGCCTCCTGCAACAGCTGCCAGGTGGTGGTGGCGGTGGGCCGGGCGCTCTACTACCTGCAGATCCACCCTCAGGAGCTCCGGCAGGTCAGGTGTGTGCTCGCCCTCTGCTCCTGTTTCTCCCCTGTCCTCTGGGGCTTCTTGGATATTTTGCCCCCTTCTTCTGCCATATCCCTTGGTGTTCAGCCACACAGAGATGGAGCACGAGGTGGCCTGCTTGGACATCACCCCCTTAGGCGAGAGCAATGGGATGTCGCCGCTCTGTGCTATTGGCCTGTGGACAGACATCTCGGCCCGGATTTTGAAGCTGCCCCTCTTTTGAACTCTTGCACAAAGAGATGCTCGGAGGAGGTAGGTGCCTTGTAAGCTCATGGGCTGAGATCAGAAGGAGGCCCCGGAATACAGACTTATGGCGGCCTTTCCCGCAGAGATCATCCCTCGATCCATCTTGATGACCACCTTTGAGAGTAGCCACTACCTCCCTTTGTGCCTTGGGAGATGGGGCCCTTTTCTACTCGGACTCAGTGTGGAGACAGGTGAGGGGCTGCAGGGAGGACGGGGCGCAGTGTTGGCCTCTGCTGTCTTTGAGCGCTCACGTCAGGCTGTGTGTCATCTCTCCTTCCCTCGTCCCCTCTGCTGCTGTTCTCTCCGTAGGCCTGTTGAGCGACCGTAAGAAGGTGACTCTGGGCACCCAGCCCACCGTCCTGAGGACTTTCCGTTCTCTTTCTACCACCAACGTCTTTGCTTGCTCTGACCGCCCCACTGTCATCTACAGCAGCAACCACAAATTGGTCTTCTCCAATGTCAACCTCAAGGAAGTGAACTACATGTGTCCCCTCAACTCAGACGGCTACCCTGACAGGTGCGTCCCTTTGTCTCTGGCGGGGGCAGAGGGCATCGTGAGGCTTGCCACTACCCCCACCCCCAC
Source organism: Cryptotis parvus (assembly GCA_021461705.1). Lineage (NCBI taxonomy): Eukaryota > Metazoa > Chordata > Mammalia > Eulipotyphla > Soricidae > Cryptotis > Cryptotis parvus. The sequence continues at coordinate 7,061 of JAJIBD010011338.1, forward strand.
CGCCTTGGCTCTTTCCCTGCGCCAGCATCGTTAAATAGCTGAAATAGCTTCTCTGCCTGCCCGTCGGAAATGCGCCTGGAAGCTTTTTCAAAAGTGGTTTTTTTCTTCCCACTTGTAGGGTCGCATTCAGGAGATTCAGGGTTGGACCTTAGAATTTGTATTTTAGGAAAACTGCTTAGGTGATCGTAGAGTTAGTTAAGTATCAGAGCCCTTTAGCTGCTTGAGGCACATGGTAGTTGGAAAGAATCACTGGTCTGTGGGGGCTGGAAAGATAATAGAGGGGTGTAGCCAACCCTCATTGATCTGTAGTGAATGACCCCTCAGTACAGAGCCAGGGGTTAGCCTCTGAGCACCTCTGGTATGACCCACTATCCCGTGCTGTGTGTGCCCCCGACTCCTCCCAAATCCCTTCAAAGGGGAAAAAAAATGTTCCAGATTCTAATGCACATAAACATTACGTGGAAAACTGCTAGAACTGGGCGGGAGCCCAGCGGAGGGCGTTGCCCGCCGGCCGGCCGGCCCGGTTCGACCCCGGCATCCCAGGTCCCCCGAGCACTGCCAGGAGTAATTCCTGAGTGCAAGCCAGAGTAACCCCTGGCGTCGCTTGGCACCTCAGACCAATGAAATAAATCTGGGAGAGGGTCCAGGCTTCAGGATGTTTTGTCTCAGCTGATGTTAATGCGCCTGGCGTCAGGGTTGAGGAGATGGCCCAGCCCGCTCTGCTGTAATGCCTTGTTTTTCCTCTCTCTGGGGCCCCCTTGCCTCTGCCTCTGCTTCCTCGTGTCTCCTCCATCTAAGCTCAGATTCTCTCTTCTAGCCTGGCGCTGGCTAACAACAGCACCCCTCACCATCGGCACCATTGACGAGATCCAGAAGCTGCACATCCGCACGGTTCCCCTCTATGAGTCTCCGAGGTGCGGGGCGGGGGCCGAGAGCGGCGGGGGTGGCCTGGGGCTGGGCCGGGCCCGAAACCCACTGTCTGTGCTGTGCTCTAGGAAAATCTGCTACCAGGAAGTGTCGCAGTGCTTCGGGTCCTGTCCAGCCGCATCGAGGTCCAGGATACAAGTGGGGGCACAACTGCTCTGAGGCCCAGTGCCAGCACCCAGGTGAGGGTGGTCAGCAGAGGGCGTGAGGGGGGGGTGGGGGCACTGTGCTCTTAGCAGGCCTGACCTGATGTCACCCACACGGTTCTTTCCCCCTGCCCTTACAAGGCAGCCAGAGACAGGTGGACAGAGCAGGCAGCAGTGTAGCTTCATTCCTGCGGAAGGCCAGTGAGCTCTGAGTACAAGGACGAGAACATAGACGAGTGCGGCCGAGTGGGGTTCCGCTGTGTGCTGCGCAGCGGCTCCCGGAATGAGGGATCGCTTTTGTCCGCATTAGTTTGGGCGCTTTGTGTCTGGGGCACAAGGGGTGTGTGTAGTGTGATAGGTAAGGATGTGGGACTCGGGTCAGGCTGCTATATTGTAGCTCTGAGACTGGTTAAAGTCTAAAATCCTGTTTCCTCACTTGAAATGACGGTATTAGAGCTTACTAGGACTAGGCAGAGAGGAGCCGAGCGTTTACAGGAATTACTCCTGGCGGTGCTCGAGGGACCATATGGGATGCCGGGGATCGAACCCGGCCGGCATAGGCCGGCGTGCAGAGGCAAACGCCCTACCGCTGGGCTATCGCCCCGGCCCTGATAGGACTTCTTGGAGTAGGGCTTTACCGTTTTTGTTTTGGGATACACTCAGCGGTGTTTGGGGGACTCTGTGGAGCTGGGGTGGGACCTGGATTTTACACTTGCAGAGCATCTGCAGCGTTGGGGGCTATTACCGCACTGTCTTCTCCAGCGCTTCTTGCTGCATGCTCCCCTCCGCAGCCTCCCTCGGCTGTCTTGCTCTCATCCTTCGCCTCTTTCACGGCCCCTCTTGGATGGGTTAATGGGCGTTGGCTCCACGGGGCCGTGGAGCCTTTCGCCTCAGTCTCCTTGTCCTCTGGAGTCGCCTGCGCCTCCTCCAGGGCTGTTCAAGCCTTCGACTGTGCCAGCTTCCCACCCCGCTCCCTGACCTGAGCCTGATGCTGTCCCCCCTGCGTTGTCCGTCCTCAGGCCCTGTCCAGCAGGCGTCAGCTCCAGCAAGCTCTTCTCCAGCAGCACGGCCCCCCCACGAGACCTCCTTCGGGGAAGAGGTGGAGGTGCACAACCTGCTCATCATTGACCAGCACACCTTTGAAGGTGCGCATGCCCGCCCGCTTTGTCACGCCACTCAGACAGGGTGACCAACCATCCCTGGACAAGTGCAAGGGGTGGGGCACCTGACGCGGCCGCTGTTGGTGCCACCTCAGGTCATCCCTGGCTGGTGAGAGACATGCTTTGAGCCGGGCTGTGGGCGGCAGAGTGTAGGAAGACCCTCTAGAGTGCAGCCGGTCACCTCTCTGTTCTCCTTCCAGTGCTTCCACGCCCACCAGTTTCTGCAGACACGAGTATGCCCCTCAGCCTGGTTTCCCTGCAAATTGGGCAAAGACCCCAACACTTACTTCATTGTGGGCACAGCTATGGTGTACCCTGAGGAGGCAGAGCCCAAGCAGGGCCGTATTGTGGTCTTTCAGTACTCGGATGGTAAGTGGGCATAGGCCCCAGCGCTCGAGGTGCTTGGAGCTTTGGAAAGGAAATGCAGCTCTCAAGGGCATGGCGAAGCACATGAAATAGCCTTTTCCTTTTTAAGCCTTCACGGTCTGAGCTTCAGGGAGGGTGAGTAGAGATACAAGTCGGATGTCACTTATTTTATTTTACCTTGGCAGAGGAACCTAGTCAGTGGGTTATGCGGAATCCTAGATTTGTCTTGGGTCACTCAGCAGTTTAGGTCCTTTCTCTTGAACGTCAGCGCTTTCGTGTTTTGTTTTCTCATCTTCCCTAGAGACTAGCTGTCAGCCCAGCCTGGTCAGAGGCCAGGAATGATTAGGTCTGGCCTAAGCCTGGTGGCTGCGGCTCTGGACACTGATCACGTGCACGGCGGGGGTGGCACACAGATCAGTGTCTCACCGCAGGGAGCCACCGAGCTGTGTGTTTCCCGAGTGGTTCAGCGGCATTGTTTCAGGGCAGGTCGGGATGCTCTGGGTAAGTTCAAGTGGGCTCGCAAGAGAGATTCAAGAGTTCTCTCTCTCCCCTCCCCAGGAAAACTGCAGACTGTGGCCGAGAAGGAAGTGAAGGGGGCCGTGTACCGATGGTGGAGTTTAATGGGAAGCTGTTAGCCAGCATCAATAGCACGGTGAGGCCCTGCCGCCTGGCTCCAGATCTCAGGCCACTCCCCATCATGGGCAGAACAGACGTCCTTGGTGTTTCCTGGGGCTGTGTGTGTCACTGTGTTTCCTGTTGTCCCCTCACCCTGTTGTTGTATTGTCGGTGGTGGTGCCTGCAGAGAGCCTGCATCAGGTTAGGTGTGTACACACTTTGCTTGGTGCTCACTGAGCTAATACTCTCCTTTTGTTGTGTGGCTTGCACACATACTGGCCAGAGTCAAACTGAGTTGAGGCACCACCTCTGCTTGTGGTGCTTGCTGGGGTCCCTGCAGTGTTTGCCAGAGGCACGCACATCACTGTAGTTGCAGTGTTTCGGGGAGCGCGCACCTTTATTGTGTTGTTGCTCAGACACCTGAAGTAGCCCATGACACCAGGGGCCACCGACAGTGCAGCTCCAGGCGAATGGCAGAGCAGCCCCAGCGGGTGCGTATGGGCCCTGGGGAGAGTGAGCGTGTGACCACGTGTTTGTGAGGCGGGCACCACACGGTTTGGAGCACCTCGGGCTGCGGGGTCTGAGAAAGGAGAGCTGCAGCCCCTGCTGCGGTGTGTGGGGGCTGTAAGGTGCCATTCCCGTGGTAAAAAAGAGAGCTGAGCCACGTTGCTGGAATCACTCTCCTGAGGTGCTAGTCTTATGCTGTATTCCATCCTTCTTGCTGTGACTCCATTTTGGATCGATCCCCAGCAGCTCGTGCAGTTGTCCCCCAAAGCACTGCCTGGTGTGGGTCCAAAGTAAAACAGCGAAAACAGGTGTGGAGATTCACGTGGTGCTCAGGGTTTTGGGGGAGGCAGGCCTAAGGGTACTGTCCAGCGTGGCGGGCAGCTCAGGGATGGCCTGACTCTGCTCTGCTGGGGCCCCCCATAGTCGTTAGTGATGGAACTGGCAGAGTCGGGAGGCGGCAGGTTTCTTCTTATTTTGTGCCACACCTGCCTGGTTGCTCCCTCAGGGCTTATTCCTGACTCTGCTTAGGATTCATTTTTGTCAGGGCTCAAGGAACCATATAGGGTTCAAGGATTGAACTTAGATCAGTTGTGTGCAATGCAAGCGCCTTAAAAAAAGTGTTTTTGTTTTTTGGGTCATACTGAGCAGTTCTCCAGACTTACTTTTGGCGCTGAGCTGAGGGGTAGCCCGGTTTGATCCCCGCACTGCTTGGTCCCCTGAGCATTGCTGGGAGCGACCCTGGAGCTGGGAGTTGCCCCCTGAATATTGCCAGATGTGACCCAGAAGGCAAATAAAGTAAGATTATATTTTTAAGCTGACTGTTTGCATGAGGTCACCTAAATTCTATCTGTTGATCTTGGCTCGTGGCTGCGTGTTGGGTAATGGGGATCCAGGACCTGTTGGGGTGTACTTGGGAGTCTTGTTTGTGGTACTGTCTGAGCTTGTTTTTATTAGCACCCCGTTGGTGCTCAGGGTGGCTTTGGGAGGTGGCGGTGTGGAGGCACAGCAAGGCGGCTTCACCCGAAGATGGATGTGCTAGGCACCGTTGACCCAGCCCCTGGAGGGGTGGTAGACCTGGCCCTTTACGACAGTTGACTCGGGGTCTGACCTTGTGGCGCGCGTTTCTTACACGCATGGGGAGGTCACAGCTGACCCTCTTCTGTCAGTGTCTCTGTGTGTGTGTGCAGAGGCTGTGGGTAGGACCACCTGCACTCCGAAGGGCCTGCCAAGACATTTTCCCCAAGGCACCCCCACATTGCCCTTGAGGAACGGTGGGGATGGGAGGGGCACCATCATCCCGACAGGACCTGAGAGGTGCCCTGGCCCACAGGTGCGGCTCCTATGAGTGGACCATGGAGAAGGAGCTGCGCAACCGAGTGCAACCACTACAACAACATCATGGCCCCTCTACCTGAAGACCAAGGGCGACTTCATCCTGGTGGGCGACCTCATGCGCCTCCGTGCTGCTGCTCGCCTACAAGCCCATGGAGGGCAACTTTGAAGAGGTGGGCGGACCAGGGTTTGTCTTGTGGGGAGGGCTTGTCATGTTGGGGGGGCGGAAATGTGTTTCTGCAGCGGTGAGCTACGTGCAGAGACTCCGAGATCGAGCTCACAGCAGTAGCTAACCATTTCTGGGTAACTGCAGCAAATGACCTGTGGTGGGCAGCCTTGCACGGCGCTCGTTGAACATGGTGGCTCTCCTCTGCAGCGCTGGCTCTTGGTTTCTGGCTAAAAGAAGGCAAGTGCCGGACTGGCCTCCCTGTGCGTGGCTGATAGGTTTTCCTTGTTGCCCCTTGTCTTGTTTGAAGATCGCACTGAGACTTTAACCCCAACTGGATGAGCGCTGTGGAAATCTTGGATGATGACAATTTCCTGGGCGCTGAGAATGCATTTAACTTGTTTGTCTGTCAGAAGGACAGGTAAGTGTCTTGGGAATGGCCGGTGAGGCTGGGGCCTCTGGCTGGCTGAGGTGGACGAGGAATTGGGTCTCCTCTTGGACACAAAGGTGGGCTTTTCTCATGAGAATCACAGGCCACCGAGTTAGCCACTTTGAAGTGGCCTTGTGCCAAAACGAGTAGCAGATCAGACTCGGAGGCCGAATGCCTTCAGCACCTGCTACCTCAGTCAGTCCGCCTGCAGTGGGGACAGGGCAGGGCGGGCAGTGACTTCTCACTGCCTTTCAGTGCCGCCACCACTGACGGGAGGCGCCAGCACCTGCAGGAAGTCGGACTTTTCCACCTGGGCGAGTTCGTCAATGTCTTCTGCCACGGCTCTCTGGTCATGCAGAATCTGGGCGAGACGTCCACCCCCCACACAAGGCTCTGTGCTCTTTGGCACCGTCAATGGCATGATTGGTAAGGCCAGGTCCTGGAGGGCTGCCCCAGTGGTCTCCATTCCGAGGGGTCCAGGAGTGCACATGGAGGGCCTGGCAGGCAGTGGGCTGGTGTGGCTATAGCTGGCAGCTCACTGCTCTCTGCTGCTGCAGGGCTGGTGACGTCACTGTCAGAGAGCTGGTACAACCTCCTGCTGGACATGCAGAATCGACTCAATAAAGTCATCAAGAGTGTGGGCAAGATCGAGCACTCCTTATATCCTTGCCAGAGATGCCCCTAGCTGGGAAGCATGTCCTGGGGCCAGGCAGAGAACCGCAGTCCCTTAGGCTGCTGCTGAAAACTCCCTTTGGAAGGGGCTTGCCTGGGCTATTGGGGAACAGGCTTGACTTTTCTTTCTTTGGCCATACCCAGCGCTGCTCAGGACTTTCTCTGGCTCTGCACTCCGGTATCACTCATGGTGGTCTTGGGGCACCATATGGGGTGCAGAGACCTAACCTGGTCAGCTGTGTGCAAGGCCAGCGCCCTTCCCACTATACTGTCGCCTCCAACCCTGGAGCAGGCTTTTCTTTGGGAATGAGTCGGGGTCAGTGCAGGAAAGTGTAGTGCTGCCCTGGCTCATGTATGTACTGCTCGGCTCCAGCTGCTGCTTCCTGGAGGCATCCATTTTCCTTCCCTCTGGGTCTCCTGGTGCTGCCGGCAGCCCATGCCTGGGTCCCACATGGGTGCGCCCTTTCAGAGTTGGCTGGAGGCAGCAGTGACCTCGGCCCCCTCACCAGCGGATTAGCAGTGGTAGCTTCAAGGCAAGAAGGGAATTCTGCCTGACGTGGAATCCAAATTCTGCTGAAATTCTGTTTATGAAGGGAGAGCTTAAAGCCCTCCCAGAGAGATGGGTCATCGCTGTTCATGAGGCCGCGTGTCTGGCTCTTGGAGGAACCAGGCAGTGGGTGGGATTTGCTAGCTGGGAAGTCCTGTGGGGCGCCTTGTCTCAGTGAAGCAGGAAAGATGGAAGAGAGACTGAGTTTAGCGGTCCCCTGGGCCTGTAGTCTCGGCTCTGGGCCGCCTCAGAGCATGTGTGCCCTTCCCGTTCCACAGCACCATCTGCGGCGGCATCTGGGTAAAGTGACTCCTATGGAGTCAGCCAGCATGCCGAATCGGGCTGTAGATCACGTGTCCCCACCCCTTGGGCCTCTCTGGTCCCGTGATTACCTGGTCTGTGCAGAATCTAGTAATCGTGAGTCATTACACTCCAGAGCAGTCCAAGAAGCAGCGATGTTCAAGTTAGTGGGGACTAGTTCCCTCTGCTCACCTGCCGCTTGCCTCGGCTTCACGGTCTTGGCAGTGGTGGAGTGGCGACGAAGCAGGGGTAGTTCAGTTACTAGCAGCTCCCTTAACTCACCTGCCACCCTGGAGATCCCTTCCACACTGAGCGCAAGACCGAGCCCGGCCACCGGCTTCATCGACGGAGACTTGATTGAGAGTTTCTTGGATATCAGCCGGCCCAAGATGCAGGAGGTGGTGGCAAACCTACAGGGTGAGGCGACTGCCTTCATGGTTTCCCCGGGCACCGTACCTCGCCTCACCTGGACGAGGGGCCAGCTCTGTCCGAGGAACCCTTTAGTTCCCCTTAGTTCCTTTAGTCCAGGAGCCCAGTGGCGTGTCCGCAAGTGGCGCTGACCTGGGCGAACACCCTAGCAGCGCTCGCGTGCTGGAGGAGTGGGTCCCCCGCGCAGTCCTCACGGCCCTGCCCTTCCTTGCAGTATGACGACGGCAGTGGGATGAAGCGCGAGGCCACTGCCGACGACCTGATCAAGGTGGTGGAAGAGCTCCACGCGGATCCATTAGCCCAGGGCAGGGCTCCCTGCCCACCTGCTCTCCTCCCTCACCCTCCACGTCTTCTTGGCCTTGGGAAACCTTTTCTCAGCCAGGATCCCAGGAGCCACAGGGCACCTTTTGGGAATGGGGGTTTCTTAGAACGAAAACCAGTTCACTGGAGACCCTGGCAGTGGGCTGACGGTGAAATCCTTCCCGGGGTAGATACCAGTCTCACGGGATTCCAGCTGGCACCTGGGACCACCAGCCTTATTGGTGTTGCCTGCTGCCCCCTCCTTCCAGGGAGGGCTTTGCTGCTCGGGCTGACAGGAAGCTCTGGGTGTGAGTGTGTCACGCTCGCACTGTCCGCCGCTCTGCAGGCTGGGCGTGGGGGAGATTGTGGGTCAGGGGAATTGGGGTGGGAGGGGTCGCTGTCTTTGAGGTGCGAAGCTTCCTTTTACTTTCTTCAGTTGCCTCTGAGCGCTTTGGGGTCTGGGGCCATGGGCTGCCCGTATAAAACCTGGAGATGGTAGATGAGCCCCAAGCCACAGCCTTTCTGTCTCTGGGGAACCGCCTTCTTCAAAGGGAAGGAGGCACGGGGACGTGGATTAGTTGTTAGTTTCGAGTTTTACCAAATAAAGTAGACTCTAAAAAGATCTGTCTCTGCTCCCCTGCTGTCTGATGCACGCACACAGGCACGGCCCGTGGACTGTCCCTCCCTCAGGGCAGCTGTACCAGTCCCTGAGCATACTGGGATGGGACAACCTCCTGGCCCCCTGCTTGCCACGGCACTGTTTTGGGGGATCCTAAGGTTGGTGGGATTCAGGGTTTGTAAATTTTGTGATCCCAACTCTGGTCGTTGTTGGACGCCCATTTCCTCCATAGAGACTCCCTGGCCTGGGGTTGTGCTGCCTTGCACATGAGGGAGAGCAGCTCGTGAGCCCAGGCCTGGCTGCCCCTACACCTCCCAGGTTCCTGTGGCGGAAGCACTGTGGACTC
>JAJIBD010011339.1:0-19499 GCA_021461705.1 Cryptotis parvus
AGAAGAAAAGAGGGAGAAAGGGAATGGATGTTTCTAAATGTTCATCGATAGAAGGGCTAGTGCTTTTTAATAGTAAGCTGGAATTTAATCTGCCCTCTTAGCTGTCTGCACCACACTGCCGAGGAAGCTCTCCTTGCAGGGTGTCTGTGTCTCTGTGAGTTGCTGTGAACACGGGAGACAAAGTGAAAAGGCACATAGAGAACTTTTGTCATTGTTCATCCAAAATGGAAGACCTTTGGGCCAAAACAATAGTACCGTGGGTAAGGCATTTGCCTGGCATGCGGCTAACCTGGCACAATTCCTGGCACCACAAATGGTCCTTCGAGTCTTCCTGAGCACAGAGCCAGGAGTAAGTTCTGAGCACTCCCAGGTATGACACCCCAAAAATGTGCTTGGAAAAGGGGAATGAAATTCACTAAAAATATGTTGTTCTCATGAGGCCAGAGTGATAGTATAGGGGGGGGGCAAGTACAGGGGGAGGGCAAGAACGGGGAGGGGCAAGTACAGGGGGTAAGGGCAAGTATGGGGGATGGCAAGTACAGGAGGGAGGGGCAAGTATGGGGGGGGCAAGTACTGGGGGAGGGGCAAGTATGGGGGGGAGGGCACGTACAGGGGAGGGCAAGTATGGGGAGAGGCAAGTATGGGGGGAGGGGCAAGTATGGGGGAGGGCAAGTACAGGGGAGGCAAGTATGGGGGAGGGGCAAGTACAGGGAAGGGCAAGTACAGGGGAGGCAAGTACAGGGGAGGGCAAGTACAGGGGAGGGCAGAGTACAGGGGAGGGCAAGTACAGGGAAGGGCAAGTACAGGGGAGAGCAAGTACAGGGGGAGGGCAAGTACGGGGAGGGCAAGTACAGGGGGGGGCAAGTACAGGGGGGGGCAAGTATGGGGGAGGGGCAATGGCCTTGTGTGAGTCAGTTTCAGGTTCAATCAACAAAACTGTTATTACTGTAAGTTATTACAAAGACACTTAAAAGAGTGGGTGGTTATCTTCCCAGAAGCAGTTGATAAAAGTTTAATAGCCCATTCTTGATAACGACAAAATCAGAGTAGGAGAAATGCTCCTTAATTTGATGAAGACCATTCAAGGCTTTTTCATTAAACACACACACACACACACACACACACACACACACACACACACACACACACACCCAGAATGTTTTTAAGTAGCAGTGTAGCTATTACTACTACAATTAGCACTGCACTGGGCACTTTAGGCAATAACATCTAATAAGAAATGTAAGTTAGGCTGGAAAGGAAAAAGAAATTATCACTAGTAGTAGACAACATGAGAGTTTTAGGGGCAGGAGAATGGAGCATGTTTACCATGCATGCGACTCCCTGGGCTCAATCCCGGCATCCCATACAGCCCCTGAGCCCCACCAGGGGTGATCCCTGAGCACAGAGCCAACAGTAAGTCCTGAGCACTGCTGGGAGTGACCCAATGACCAAAAAATATGAATGTAACTTTACAAATACTAGAAAGTCACTTGATCACTTGAATCTCGTTATTCATCGATTTGCTTGAGCAGGCGCCAGAAACATTTCCATTGGACCCTATCACGTGCCAATGTAGTCCAATGGCATCTGGTTGATTCAGGAATATGAAGAGCCTCAAACCGTTCCTTCAGGGTCTTTACAAGGAAGTCTGACCACCTTGTAGGTGGGCAGCTACATGATCTTTTGACATCCCGTGGGATCCAGTCGGTAATGGCTCTAGTTCAGCGGTTGTCTCCAAATCGCATTACATGTCCAGCCCATCTGATTTTCAATGCCTTGGCAAACGAGACAGCATCCCTGATTCTGGAATAGCGACGGAGGTCAGAACTCCGGGATTCCTTCTCTCACTTGAGTGAGGCGTGATATTCCAAGCATAACTATTTCGATTCCTCTCTGGGAGACCCGAATAGCATTCTCATCCTGCTTTCGTAGGGCCCAGGTCTCTGAGGCGTATGTTAATGCAGGGAGAACGGTGGAGTCAAAGAGATGTGCCCAGAGCCGGAGGTTCTTTGTCCTTTTAGCTATTTCTTCGATGCCTTTGAAGGCATTCCATGCTGCTCTCTTGCTCCTGCGCAGCTCAGGTTTTAGGTCATTCATCATGTTGATTTCTCGACCTAGGTACACATAACTGCTGCATTCAGAGATATTTGTTCCATTGAGAGTGAATGGGGCCTCTGGAACTAGTTCATTCTTCATAAACATGGTTTTCTTTAGATTCAGCTGTAGACCTATCTTTCCACATTCTCGGTCAAAGTCAGCCAGCATTTGTGCCGCTTGGCTAATGTTTGGTGTTATTAGAACGATGTCATCAGCGAAGCGGAGGTGGTGTAGTTGCCGACCATCTATCTTCACTCCCATTCCTTCCCATTCTAATTGTTGCATGATGTTCTCGAGGGTGGAGCTGAAGAGTTTTGGTGAAATGGTATCACCCTGTCGAACCCCCTCTTTTCACATTAATGATCAGTTCTTTGTAGAATGGTGAGATCCTGGTGGTGAATCCGTAATACAGCTCATGAAGGATCTTGATGTATATTGGGTTTGAACACCCTGTTTGGCTAGGGCTTCGATGACTGCTTCAGTCTCCACAGAATCAAAGGTTTTCTGTAAATCAATGAACGTGAGACAGAGCGGCATCTTGTACTCCCTACAAACCTCAATGAGCTTGGTTACTGTGTGGATATGGTCGATTGTGCTGAATCCTTTCCGGAAGCCTGCTTGCTCGCATCTAGTGTTCTGCTAATCCTGTTCAGGATGACTCGTGCAAACAGCTTGTAGATGACGAACAACAGGCAGATGGGGCGATGGTTGCCAATGTCGTGAATGTCTCCCTTCTTGAACAGTAGAATTGTCCTGCTGGTTTTCCATTGGGAGGGCACCTTGCATCCGGACAGGTAGCATGTGAAGAGCCGAGCTAGTGTATTGATGAGTACCGACGGCAGATTCTTCAGGTGTTCGGGTCTGACTTTGTCTGGGCCTGGTGCTGTTCCCTTCTTTACTGACGAGATGGCATGTCAGATTTCAGAAGGGAGAAGGTTGGGAATGACATATCCATCCTGTGGAATTTGGTATGTGGGCAGGTGGATGTGGCTATCAAAGAGATTTGAGTAGAAGTCCTGGATAATCTTCTCCATTGCCTTTCTGGAAGATGTGATAGATCCATCAGGGTGTCGGAGGGCAGTCATCTTGGTCTTATAGTTGGCGAAGGACAGGCGGATGGTGCGGAATGCTTTTCCCGGCTTCTGCTGCATCTTCCAGTATTTCTGTTCTTCTGTCTTTGAGGTCTTCTTTTATCGCTTCTCTGCACCATTTAGCAAGCTTGGACGTTAGCATTTGGTCTCCTGAGGCTTGTGCCTTGCCACTTTGGCGAATGAGCTCAAGAGTTTCTGAAGACAAGCCGTCCTTTTATGTCTTTTCTCTCTCTCAGCATTCTTCACACAATCATGGAGGTGCTGAACCAGTCGGTTGTATTCTTCATCAATGTCGTCAATCTGGCCCAGGTATGCTGAACCAGAGGCTCTCAGAAATGGGGCAGAGCTGCTCCTTGCTCTCCCTGTGCCCAGCTGCTCGTGAGGCACCCGGGAGGCATGGCGGGGTTCTAGCCCTGGCCTGCCACCTCAGCAGAGCCTCACAACGAGCCAGACCACCCTCCACTACTGCATGGGGCCCACCATTTTCCACATCCGGACTTCCCTCTCATCACAACTCCACCCAGCAGACCAGACTATCACAGCCCGGATCATCCACATCCACCCTGCAGCAGTTTCTTTTCAATCCAGCTATGCTGAACCAGAGGCTCTCAGACATGGGGCAGAGCTGCTCCTTGCCTCTCCCTGTGCCCAGCTGCTCGTGAGGCGCCCGGGAGGCATGGCGGGTTCTAGCCCTGGCCTGCCACCTCAGCAGAGCCTCACAACGAGCCAGACCACCCTCCACTACTGCATGGGGCCCGCCATTTTCCACATCCGGACTTCCCTCTCGTCACAACTCCACCCAGCAGACCAGACTATCACAGCCCAGTTGCGTGGCCGCTAGCGGCCGCATGGTTCATCTATAAATGCTTTATTTAGAGGTGACTACTACAGTATGCAACCCGCACAGCAAGCCTGGCAAGCTGCTCATGTAGTATTTGATATGCCAAATACCAGTGACATTTATATTAGGTCATTCCCGTGACTTAATATAATGGTTTGAGGCTCTCTATGTTCCTGGAGCAAGCGGATGCCTTTGGGTTCTACTAGCATGAGATGGGACATATGGAGATATTACTGGTGCCCGCTCTAGCAAGTAGATGATTAACGGGAAGATAGTGATAGTGATAGTCGTCAATGATGGTCTCTTCCCATGTTGCTGCAATGGTGCCAAAGAGTTCCCAGTTGGTGGTTGTCCTGGGAGTTCTCTTCTTAAACTTTGCAGCCTTTTCTCCCCATTGCGGGAAGTAGAATTTTGCACGAAGGAGACGGTGGTTCGATCCTGTTTGGAATTTGGGGACGACAGCTACATCGGTCAGACAAAACAGTCGATTGAAGATGATGTGGTCAATTTCATTTGTGGAACTGTCCGCCAGGAGATTCCCATGTCCAACCTTTCGCTTCAGCCTTCTGGAACTGTGAGGTCCCATGAATGGTCTTGGTGGACATGATGAACTCAGATAGTCTCTCACCCTGTTCGTTCCATTCTAGGCCATGGGTCCTGATGTGGAGTTCTTCAGCCAATCTTCTCGGTCCTATCTTGGCATTAAAATCACCAACTATGATCTTGTACACCCGGCAGAGCAGAAACCAGCTTTCCCCGTTGAACCCCCTGCATTCCATGGACCCACGAGAGCAACTTCCGACCCGAGTCCACCATCCCGATGGAGCCTCGGAGGAGCCCAGAGAAACCCCCACACCTTGCTGGCAGCGATCTTCACAATCCACACTCCGCAGCTGGTAAGATCTCCACCAAGCAGATTAATCCAGTCTCCAGCCCGCAGATTAATCCAGTCTCCAGCCGCCCAGATTAATCCAGTCTCCAGCCTGGCTTGTCAGAAACCCAGCCCTCAAGGACCCTCCCTGCAGAGACCCGCCCTGCAGAGGAGAGTATTTCAAGCCCAGGAATGCTTGAACCTAAGACACAGGTACACCCGGCAGAGCAGAAACCAGCTTTCCCCCATTGCACGCGGCTGCTCAGGGGCGCGCGATTTACCTCCAAATTACCGTAAATATTCTACCCACCCCTCTGAGAGAGCCCCACAAAGTAATGAGAATATAGCGCTCGCATGGCAGAGCCTGGCAAGCTGTCCGATGCGTGTTCAATATGCCAAATCCAGTAACAGAAATGTTTATATTGATTCATTTGAATGCCTAACAAACCGAATAGGGCGATTACACTTGAGGAGATGTGGCCCACTGCCAGCAATTTCTATCTTCATTGTCTACGCACCAACATCCACATACAAAGAAGATGAAATTGAGAAATTCTACATGGAATTGGAGGAGTTCTATAAAAAAAAATCACACCACTAGAAAGTCATCTTTAAAAAAAAAAACAGTTATAGCACAGCTGGTAAGAAGCTGGCCTTGCACAGGGCCAACCTGGGCTTGATCTCTGGCTTCCTGTATGGTCCCTTGAACATGTCAGGAGTGATTCCTGAATGCAGAGCCAAGAGTAACCCATGAGCATTGTCAGGTGTCCCCCAAACCAATAAGACACAAACAAATAAATAAATAGTCAAAGGGCTGGAAAAATCCCTCAAAAGGGGAGCACGTGCTTTGCAGTGGGAGGTCCAAGGCCTAAACCAGATGGGCCCCCTGCATACAGCTGGGTCTGACCCCAACTAATCCATCAGTTAGTAATAATCCTGATGGTGACTATGAACCTGTGATTCCGCTTTGAAATCAAAATCAAGAGGCCGGGGCAATAGCACAGCGGGGAGGGCATTTGCCTTGCACGCGGCTGACCCGGGTTTGAACCCTGGCATCCCATATGGTTGGCTAGCTCAGCCAGGAGTAATTCCTGAGCGAAGAGCCAGGAGTAACCCCTGAGCGTTGCCACGTGTAACCCAAAAAGCAAAATTAATAAACAAACAAACAAATAAATAGATAGATAAATAAATAGATGAATGGATGAATAAGTAGATGAATAAATAGATAAATAAATAGATGAATAAATGAATGAATGAGTGAATGAATGAATGAATGAATGAACATCGAAGTTAAGGCCAGAGTGATAACACAGTGGGTAGGGAAACTTGCCTTGCAGGTTGCTGACTGGGGTTCAATCCCGGCATCCCATATGGTTCCCCAGTCCAGTCAAGAGTGATTCTGAAGTGCAGAGCCAGGAGTAATCCTGATCATTGCCGGGTGTGGCCAAAAAATAAAAATAAATAAGTGAAATAAGCTTGAACTCTATGATGTGGGTAAATAGACTAATAAAGCTTCCGCCTGGCTTTCATGACAAAGCGACCTTCTGTGAACTTCGTTATCTGCTCATCTGAAATCTGGTAGAGACAGATTATGACAGGCTCGGGTATGTGGTTCCGAGTGATGTCACTGATTGGCAAACTGCATCTGGATGGTACAACTTTACAGGGGGCCGCAGCGGGTGGGGAGAATAGTGCCAGGCCCCTGTGAGCAGGGAGAAGACTTGTACTGCGCCCACCGATGACTCTGACCTCTGGAGTCTGCGCAGGAAACCCTGCGAGAAAGAGCGCTCAGGGCCGCCCACCGCTGCCACTTGGATCCTTGGGCCCGAGCCGCTGTGTGGCTGCAGAGAGCCTGAAGGCGGGCTAGGAGGCAGCAAGGGCCGCTGCGAGGAGGGAAATAAATCTAAATTAACTTCACAGCAGGTGTAGAGGCCTGGAATGGACCTTCATAAACCTGTGAGTGTCAAGGTTTCCTGTCACGTTGGGGGCCCAGGAGGTGCCCCTAACACGGGGGGGCACTCTAGCTGCAGAGAAAAGGATTAGTAGGGGCTGGCATGGTAGGATAGACGGTAGGGCATTGGCTGTACCAAAAAATAAGTGGGGGGCAGCAGGGACTGGAGAGAGTAGCATAGTGGGCAGCGCACTGCCTTGCCCCTGGCAGGCCCAAGTTCCATCCTCAGCATTCCATATGGTCCCCCAGCACCACCAGGAGGAATTTCTGAGTGTGCAGCTGGGAGTAACCCCTGAGCATCACAGGTGGGGCCCTAAAACTATTTAAAAAATTTTTATTTACCATCACTGTTCTTTTCTTTTCTTTTTGGGTCACACCCGCGATGCTCTGGGGTTTCTCCTGGCTCTGCACTCAGGAATTACTCCTGGCGGTGCTCAGGGGACCATATGGGATGCCGGGGATCGAACCCAGACATGGGCCGGCCGGCGTGCAAGGCAAACGCCCTATCAGCTGGGCTATCACTCCGGCCCTACCATCACTGTTAATGTTAGTAATGTTCCTTTTTTTTTTTTTTTTTTTTTGAGGGGTCACTCCCTAGCTTTGCTCAGGGCTGCACTCAGAAATCACTCTAATTCCTGAGTGCAGAGCCAGGAGTAACCCCTGAGCATAACCACGTGTGACCCAAAAGCCAAAAAAAAAAAAAAAAATCACTCTTGGCAGGTTCAGGAGACCATGTAGGGAGCCGGGGATGGAACCTAGTTTGACCACATGCAAGGCAGGCGCCCGGCCCCTGAATCACCACGCCAGCCCCTGTGCTTATCTTTTCTCCCCAGTTTCCATCCTCCTTCAGCAGCAGTGCCCAGTCCTTGGGGTGCTATCCTAGACCCACTGAAAGGCAGCTGGGTTTTTTTTTTTTTTTGGATCAAATCGGAAATGCTCAGGGTTACTCCTGGCTCTGCACTCAGGAATTACTCTTGGTGGTGCTCGGCGGACCATATGAGATGCTGGGTATTTAACTCAGGCCAACCACGTGCAAGGCAAAGGCCCTCCCTGCTGTGCTATCGCCCCTGCCCTGTGAACCTGAGTTTGAGCCCCAGCACCCCATATGGTCCCCAGAGCAACACCAGGAGTGATCCTTGAGCCAGGAATAAGTCCTGGGCACTGTTGAGTCATGTTAACCAATAAATAAATAAAGGAATAATGCTTGTGGCCCTACTAGTCAATGATTACATTTTTCAAATTCTTTCTCAAAACAGTTGGAATACACAAACCTTAGACACAGAAAATACATCTTGGGGCCGGAGCAATAGCACAGTGGGGAGAGCGTTTGCCTTGTACACGGACGACCGGATTCGATCCCGGCATCCTATATGGTCCCCTGAGCACCGCCAGGAGTAATTCCTGAATGAAGAGCCAGGAGTCTTCGCCAGGTGTGACCCAAAAAGGAAAAAAAAAATCTTTCTCTTTCTGTTAGAAGTCTACTTACATGGCAAAGCAGTACCAGGTGAGAGCCAGGAGTAAGTCTCAAGCACAGCGAGGTGTGATCCAAAAAGATCCAAGGGGGAAAAAGAGGTGGGCACCGTACCTGGTGATGCTCAGGGGTTGCTCCTGGCTCTGCACTCAGAAATTATGCCCAGCAGACTTGGGGGTGGAGGCATCTGGGATGCCGAGGATCAAACCCCAGTCAGCTGCACGCAAGGCAAATGTCCTGCCCACTGGACTCTCTCTCCGGCACCTTCAATGAGGCACATTTCAAGTCCTCAGTCAACCACTTGTGGCTGGTGGTTGCCATCCTCAGTGCACGAGCCTGGCACTGCCACCCTCTGTTGCAGGACTCCTCTAAGAGCCTCTGCATCTGCCCTGGATTGCCTCCTGCAGGTCACTTCGTAGATAAGGGGTAGTCTAAATTGGCAGTTTATCTGACCATGTATTTTGTACTGGCTGGTATAAATATTCTCTCATGCTACCACAATCATCGTGGGACTAGCTAGATCTTACCAGCATATTTGCCTGGTCACGTTGGATCTCTAAGTAATTAGCCCAGAGAGAAATGCTGTTTGCCTCCAAGCAAGCAAGCATGGCTCCCTGATAACTCAAAGGCAACTAAAACACAAAACTACCGTGAAGGGGGCCGGAGTGATAGCCCAGCAGGTAGGGCGTTTGCCTTGCACACAGCCGGCCTGTGCCGGCCTGGGTTCCATCCCGGCATCCCATATGGTCCCCTGAGCACCGCCAGGAGTAATTCCTGAGTGCAGAGCCAGGTAGTGGCCCCTGAGCATTGCCAGGTGTGACCCAAAAAAGCAAAAAAAAAAAAAAAACAACCCTACTGTAAAGTAGACGAGACTTGTGAAGGCTTGGAGAAATATTTAACTGGCATTAGTATTAGTCTTTGGTACAGAGACATGCCATCTCAGAAACCCCCTTCTCTACCCTATAAAGGCATTTCCAGGGCTGGAGTGATAGCCCAGCTGGTAGGACATTTGCCTTGCATGCAGCCGGCCTATGCTGGCTGGGTTCGATCCCGGCATCCCATATGGTCCCCCAGCACCGCCAGGAATAATTCCTGAGTGCAGAGCCAGGAGAAACCCCTGAGCATTGCTGGGTGTGACCCAAAAAGAAAAAAAAAAGGCATTTCCAGGCAGATCTTGGCTCAAAACATTAGCATATAATAGAGCCTAGGTGAGGTGCTGGGAGAAATTACCTAAGGGCATTTAACCCTTCCTGCTTCCCATAATAGTGGGAGGTCTGAGTTGCAGGGGTATAAAACCAGCCTGCTTCTCCTCTCTCTCTCTCTCTCTCTCTCTCTCTCTCTCTCTCTCTCTCTCTCTCTCTCTCTCTCTCTCTCTCTGTCTCTCTCTGTTTCTCTCTCTCTGTCTCTCTCTGTCTCTGTCTCTCTCTGTCTCTGTCTCTCTCTGTCTGTCTGTCTGTCTGTCTGTCTCTCTCTCTCTCTCTCTCTGTGCTCTCTCTTTGTGAGCTTGCACCCTTCTTGGGAGTCTTGTCTTTTTCTCCTTTTTTACAGGGCCTTTTACATGTGGTGGCTGCCATCTTGGCCTACACGTGGCTTGGGTTCTAGCCGGAAATCCTAAGCACAGGGTTTTTCCTATTGCTGACTTGTATGCCTGAACCTGTGATAAGTAAAGCCTTTAAAAACTGCATCGGATTCCCGAGTCTTCATCCATTCCCCTCCTGTAGAATGGCAGGTAAAGGGAACTCGCTTCCCGGCACTGTCGGGACCCCGGCAGCATTCCCGACAACCCTCTGTGCCAGTCCACAAACACGCCCAGCGTTCTCCTGCCTTCATGCCTTTGCACTTGCCTTTCCTTTGGACCAAAAGCGCTTTCCCTCGGGGGATCACTCCCTCGCTTCCTTTTGCTCAAAAGTCACCTTTCAATGACAGCTTCTCTTTCATAGTGCAGTCCTGGAGCCCGAGGCAGCAGGTAGGGCACTTGCTTTGCCTGTGGCTGATCCGGGTTCGAACTTTGGCTTCCCATATGGTCCCCCAAGACCCCCAAGAATGATTCCTGAGTGAGGCCAGGAATAAGACCTGAGCACCGGTGGATATGGCACCCTCCAACAAACAAACAAACAAACAAACAAACAAACGAACGAGTGAATGAGTGTGCTGTCCTGGGCAGAGAGATGTTGCAGTGGGGAGGCTGCGTGCCTTGCATGAGGCGGCGTAGGACTCAATCCCTGGCACTCCGTATCGTGCCCTTAGCTCCTTTGGGAGTGATCCTCGAGCACAGAGCCTTGAGCACTGCAGGTGTGACACCCCAACCCCACCAATAAATAAATAAATAAATAAATAAATAAAACTGCAGTCCTGAGACTTTTCTATTTTCCCCTGCCATATCCTTCTTACTGAGTGTCTTTCTGTTGGGGTATTTGGTGCCTGCTCTGTTTCTTCTCCGTCTCCCTCCCCATGTGTCAGCTCTGTGGTTGCTGGTGCTGCTGAGCTTTCTGGTCTCTCCCCGTGTCTACGGCCCTACCTGAAATGGCGCAGACACTCGACTGATCTTTTGTCAAATCAACTCTCACCTCCCCAGGCCTGTCTGGTTAGAATTTGGTACAGTAAGTTATAGTCGGATCAGGGTTCTGGAGGAGAATCCCAAGAATGCCAAAGAACAGATTGACCCACATCAAGAATCAGATTTTACACTGGGAATTCGTCAGATGGAGTCAGGGGTCGGCCCATCCCCCTCCATTCTGTCGAACCTCGTGGCCCCACCCAGGAGCTGCCCTGGGGCCACCAGCCATAGCATGAAGAGCCTCACAAGCGGCTGGGGGAAGCTGGAACTGACCCGGGCCCAGCGGACTATGGGGCCCCGGGAGACAGATGGGTTTTGGGAGTGGGCCCATCACCTCTGGGCGGTCCTGGAAGCAGCCGGATGAGACTCGCCCACCACACTAGCCACCATTTTCGCTGTCCGGACGCTGGGAACCTGCCTCATGACCGGATTAACAGAGCAAAACCAGTTCGAGCCCAGGTTGCGTGGCCGCTTGCGGCGGTCCATTAAAATAGTGGAAACAGTAATGTCTTTTAATGCACTGCATTCCACGATGTGCAGGAAAGTTTAGGCGGGGGGGAGAGATAAAGAGGAGAGAAATGACATACAGAACTCGCCAAGTAGTTGAGGTGTGGGAGTGGGGAGGGAGGTGGGGACATTGGTGATGGGAGATGGGTTTGGGTGGAGGGATGGGTGTTGGAACACTGTAGAACCAAAACTCTACATGAGCATCTTTCAATTGTATGTCTAAAATGGTGTAATAAAATTTGGGGGTGAAAAAATAATAAAATAAAATAAAATTAAAAAAAAAAGAATCAGATTTTAGACCCTCCTGGATATGAGGGAATTGAAAGGCCCAGCATCAATGCGTTGAGAGATGACCTATTCGTGCTCTAAATTCCCTCACTCCCGTCCTTATTTTTACTGCTAGAAGATAATGTTTGAAGGTCACTTGCTCTGGCTCTGCCTTTGCCATCCAGCAGAAACGTTAATGACTGTCTTCTGGTGTGTCTTATACAGTTATCTCTCAGCTCCACCCTTGATTGCCACCTGCCTTTCTAATGAGGGTTTTAAAGAGCAGTGACTCTTTCCTCCTATTTGTTTGATTGGTCAATAATTCTCCCATTGTCTCCATTGTCTTAGTGGCACTCTTCGTGTTCTTTTGGTGGGGGCACACTTGGTGATGCTCGGGGACTGCTCCTGGCTCTGCACTCAGGAGTCTCTCCTGGTGAAGCCTTGGGGACCATATGTGATGTCTGGGTTCAGACCCAGGTCGGCCATGTGCAAGGCAAACGCCCTACCCGCTGGACTATCTCTCTGCCTGCCCCTGTGTTCTTAAAGCGAAAAGTCAATCTACTCTGGGAAGCCAAAAATACACAGCGGAAACACCATCCCTACTTTTATGTTCATAGCAGCATTATTCACAATAGCCAGAATCTGGAAACAACCAGAGTGCTGAGAATCGATGACTGGATAAAGAAGCTTTGGTACATCTACACAATGGAATACTATGCAGCTGTTAGGAAAAATGAAGTTATGAAATTTGCCTATAAATTGGTTATGTTGAGTGAAATTAGCCTGAAGGAGAGAAACAGATACAGAATGACTGCATTTATTTGCATGACATAAATATATATGTACATATTATGATACTAATATCCAAGGTCAAGTGAAACATGTATCAGGAGGTCTTGTCAAAGGTGGAAATTACCACAAACGTGTGGGAGTCAGAGGCTAGGTAAGACAGAAAATGGAACAGTGTGCTAACAATTGTCGAGGGTACTAATGAGAACTGAGCACTAACTAGAACTGAGCATTAAATAGAGGCAAAAAGATACACATGACAACCCTTTAATGTATGTTCTGTAATCCATAGTGGAAGGGAAGGAAAAGAGAAAGAGAGAGAAAGGGAAAGAAATAAAGAACCTGCCATGGAGGCAGGCTGGGGGAGGGGGAGGGAACCGGGTAGTTGGTGGTGGGAGATGGGCACTGGTGGAGGGATGGGTGCTGGAACACTGCATGACCAAAACCCAAATATGAACTGTTTAATTGTTTATCTTTGTAATTTTATATCTCACGGTGGTATAATAAAATACTTAAAAACATAAAGTGAAAAGTCAGCCTTTGGTAACTTCTTTTTATCCCATATAGTTCCCTGAATTCACGGGGAATGATAACTAAGTGTGGAGCCAGGAGTAATCCCTGAGCATCACAGGGTGTGTTACCCCAACCCCTGCCAAAAAATGAAGAATACTGGGAAGAAAATGCATAGCACTTGTATAATTAAGTCATATGCGTTTAGCTAGCAGTCAGGGTGATTGTGAGTTCCATGCACGTAGTAGCTGACAATGGGATTTGGGTTTCCATGATTACAGGCCTCCAGCACTCTAATCAAAGGTATGGTTCATTTTCATCATTTACCAAGTTTTGCCTCCTTGTTGCTATAACTTTGACTGAGTAAGTTTCTTACAGTAACATGGCATATGTAACTCAATCCACATGATTTACTGTGGATTACTAGACTAGATATTTCTGTTTTTTAATTTTTTTTTTTGGTGTTGGCAAATTGTGAATGTAAATGTGTTGTGAATTTTCCCTTTTGCATTAAAGTTAGTCAGGGAAAAAAAAAGAAACATAGTGTGGTAACAATAAAAGTGATTGAATGAAAAAAAATTAAGAATGCTGTTGGGCTGGAGTGGTAGCACAGTGGGCACGTCACTAACCTTACACAGGCTGACTAGGGACCCCATTTCGTTTGTCGAAATGGGCTTGTCGAAAGTGATCCCTGAGCACAGCTGGGCGTGGCCTTAAAAACAAAAAAAAAATC
The DNA here is from genome assembly GCA_021461705.1 of Cryptotis parvus. Classification (NCBI taxonomy): domain Eukaryota; kingdom Metazoa; phylum Chordata; class Mammalia; order Eulipotyphla; family Soricidae; genus Cryptotis; species Cryptotis parvus. The sequence goes on from JAJIBD010011339.1 coordinate 13,686, forward strand.
CTGCAAGAACATCCAGGGAATGGGGTTAGGATGCTTCGGTTTTGTGTGGCTCTGACATTTTAAAAAGATTTTGTTTGTAGCTGGTGTGTGTTGGGGGGGTGGGCTGGGACTTGTACACTTGGCAGTGCTGAGGCCGCTTTTTGGCCTGTTCCTCTGGGACACCACTAGGTGGTGCTAGGGACCAAATCTAGGCTTCCGGAGTGCAAAGTCTGCTCAGGGAGCTGGAGCCTTCTTAGCCCAGGGCCCAGTACTGAAGGGACATTTAACTGGCTGACACTTACCTCGTGATAGGATGACATTCTTCATAGATGTTTTATTTACTTCATCAGGAGAGCAAAACCAATGTGAGCTGGCCAAGGGTGTCTAGAGATTAATTCTCTTTCTCAAAGAGGAAGAAGAGGAGGAAGAAGATGAAAAAGGAGGGGGAGGAGGAGGAGGAGGAGGAGGAGGAGGAGGAGGAGGAGGAGGAGGAGGAGGAGGAGGAGGAGGAGGAGGAGGAGGAGGAGGAGGAGGACTGGAGCAGGTAGGGCATTTGCCTTGCATGTGGCCCACCCAGGTTTGATCCCCAGCATCCCATATGGTCCCCAAGCGCCGCCAGGAGTAATTCCTGAGGGCAGAGCCAGGAGTAACCCCTGAGCATTGCCGGGTTTGAACAAAAACAAACAAAAAGCAAAAATAAACATAACAATAATAAAACAATAACAACTCAAAAAAAGGCTATTAAAAACCCCTACAGCTTGGTAGGGGCTGGAGAGAGAGTACAGCCGAAATGCCCTTGCACGAGGTCAATCTGACTTCAATCCCCAGCATCCCATATGGTTCCTCGGGCACCAGCGGAGTAATTCATGAGGGCAGAGCCAGGAGGAACCCCTGACATGGCATGGTGTGGGCTCCCCATCCTGCCAAAATTATAGAATTAATTATTAATATATAATCATATTATATATCATATAAAATCTGGGAGGTGTAGATAACATATGATATTATAACAGATATCAAATTATATAATAGAATATATCATGCATATAATAGAATACATCACGTTATATATCCTATATAAACTGGGAGGTGCACTCATATGATATATCACATATATCATGCATCATATATATGATATGACAAACATATATATAAACTGGGAGGTGCACTCATATGATATAGCACATATATCATGCATCATATATATGATAAACATATCACATATAAACTGGGAGGTACACTCATATGACATATCATATATATCATGCATTATGTATGATATAATAAACATATCCATATAACCCATGTTTTATTTTTTATGCCAAAAACTAGTAACAATTATGGACCTCAATTCCATGACCTGAAGAATGGGTTGAGGCTCTTCCTGTCCCTGGAGCAAGCAGATGCCCGCCCTTGGGCTACACTTGTATGCGACAGGACATATGGAGATGTTACTGGTGCCCGCTCGAGCAAATGGATGAACAACGGAAGACAGTGATACAGTGATCCTATATAAACTGGGAGGTGCACTCATATGATATATCACATATATCATGCATCATATATATGATATGATAAACATATATATATATAAACTGGGAGGTACACTCATGATATATCACATATATCATGCATCATATATACGATATGTCAAACATATATATAAACTGGGAGGTGCACTAATATTATATATCACATATATCATGCATCATATATAAGATAAACATATCATGCATGATATGATACTCTCAGACATGGGGCAGAGCTGTTCATTGCTCTCCCTGTGCACAGCTGTTCATGAGGCAGTCGGGAGGCATGGGCGGGTTCTAGCCCTGGCCCACCACCGGCAGAGCCTCACAACAAGCCAGACCAACCCCCTCACTCCACGGGCGCCGCCATTTTCCACATTTGGACTTCCCTCTCATCAGAACTCCACCTAGCAGACCAGCCCATCACAGCCTGGATCATTGACACCCACCCTGCAGCAGCTTTTTTCCTTAATCCGCCCAAGTATGCTGGTCCAGAGACTCTCAGACATGGGGGCAGAGCTGTTCCTTGCTCTCCCTGTGCACAGCCGCTTCATGAGGCAGTCGGGAGGCATGGCGTGTTCTAGCCCTGGCCCACCACCTTGGCAGAGCCTCACAACAAGCCAGACGAACCCCCACCCTCCCCCGCGGGCGCCGCCATTTTCCACCCAGCAGACCAGCCCATCACAGCCGGCTCATGCGGGCCACTTTCGGCCGGCCGGTTCATCAATAAATGCTTTATTTGGAGGTGTTTAAAAGAGTTTGCCTCCCTCTCAGCAAGCCTGGCAAGCTTCTCGTGTTGTATTTGATATGCCAAATTCCAGTAACAATTATATTAGGTCATTCCCATGACCTAATATAATGGTTTGAGGCTCTTTATGTTCCTGTAGCAAGCCGATGCCCCTGGCTCTACTGGCATGAGACAGGACATATGGAGATATTACTGGTGCCCGCTCTAGCAAATAGATGATCAACGGGAAGATCGCGTGATCATGTATAAACTGGGAGGTACACTCATATGATATATCACATATATCATGCATCATATATACGATATGACAAACATATAAACTGGGAGGTGCACTCATATATCACATATATCATGCATCATATATATGATAAACATATCATATATAAACTGGGAGGTACACTCATGATATATCACATATATCATGCATCATATAGATGGCATGACAAACATATCATTCATATATATATATATATATAAACTGGGAGGTGCACTCCCAGCTCCTCTAGTGCAACAGCGCCGCGCACTTTATTTCCAGCCTTCCGGGCCTGCGTGGACGCGGGCTTCCCGGGGAGCCTTATGGGCGTCACACTCCGCCGCCAGCGTGCGCAGAGCCGGTGGCCGAGCAGCCACGCGGACCGATCGCTCGGCGCTCGACCTCGCCCTGGCCGGGCCGAGCCGCGGCGACCCCGGCGAGCCCCCTGGCGGGCGGGCGGGCGCGCACGCGCGGAGGGGGCTGCGGGCGCGTGGGGGCGCGGGCGCCGCTATCCGGCGGCGGCTGCGGGCGGCGGCGCAGGCGCGAGGGGGGAGGACCGGAAGCGCGCCGGAGGGTGCGGCCCAGTGCAGGCGGCGGCGCGGGCCGCCGGGCCGGGCCGGGCGGGGGAACGTTAGGCCGGCGGCCCCCGGGGCGCGGGGTCGAGCGCCCCCCACGGCGAGCTCTGCCCGGATGAGGCCTCGGGGCGGCGAGGCAGGCGCGCGTGCAGCCCGCGCGGGGCCCGGCAGGTGGGCGACGCGCGCGGGGCCGGGCCCGCGGGCGAGCGCGACTCGGCCTGCGGGGCTGGTGCGGGGCGTCCCCGGGTCGCGCCGGGGGCCGGGCCAGCACGTTGGGGTGCGTTTGGTGACCCCCTCGCCCTCTGCAGGTTGGACAGCTCCGCTCCCGAAGCTCCCGGAGGGAGAAGCCTGGAGCGCGCCCCGGCATGCCCCGTGTCGCGGCGGGGTGCGCGGCCGCCGGCCCCCGGGAGCAGCGGGTCGGCCCGGGACGGCCCCCGGCGCCGGGCGGCGGCGTCGCTGCAGCGGGGGTGTGAGCAGGCGGCGGTGGCGCGGGATCCCGGCGCGCCAGCCCTGATGCGGGTTCCCCCGTCGCCCCCTGAGCCCAGTTCTCCCGTGCCCGGCCCCGAGCCGATGCCTCACAGGTGAATGCAGCGTGCCACTGTTTGGGGGTGCCCGCGGGGGTGACCCGTAAAGGGATTTGGGTGCCAGAAAGGGTCTAGAGATTGGTAGCAGCTGGCGTTGCTTTGACTGGGCTCACGTCCAATCTGTCGTCCTGAGCGTGTGTGACTTGATCCCTGGCGTGGGGCGATCCCCTTCGCCCATGACTTGGAGGTCGTTAAGGGGGACTAGACTTAGGCGGGCGCCAAAGGAAGCTCCAGCGCTGCGCTTTGCCCAGGAGTTATGCCCAAGACCTCGCTGGAATGGTGATGGAGAGAATTGGTACTTAATTCTGCCGCTTTCATGCTCATGATTTTAATTCTTTCTATAACATTTTCATTTATTTATTTTTGTTTTGGGGGGGGTCACACCCGGCGATGCTCAGGGGTTAACTTCTCACACTGCAGGAATTCTCCTGGCGGTGCTGGGGCACCCCACAGGATGCTCAAGATTGAACCTAGGTCTCCCCGCCCAAGGCAAATGCCCTACCCGCTGTGCTATCGCTGCTGCCCTTGATTTTATTTTTTTAATTTCTAAGGCTTTATTGAGGCACTGGGATTGACAGTACTGTTTGTAACAGTTTTTTTGTATACGTCATCCCAACACCACAGGCCACCAGACTCAGTTCTGTGAACTGATGTTTCAGAGCCCTTGTGGACACCCCCTGTCTCCCCCCCCCCTTCGCCCAGGTAGAGATTTGCCTTGCACGTAGGAGCTTCTGGGTTCCATTTCCACTCCAGAGTATTTTTCCCTCCTGTTTATAATTTATTGTATTTCTTAGGAAAAACAGCCTGTGAGTGTTTTCGTGGTACCATGCTAATGCAGCTCAGAAATTTGCCAGATAAAGTAACGCTTGGTGTTCTTTAAAGGGCCCTTTCTTGGGTTGTATGTTGAGGCTAGACAGATGGAAAGGAATTCACTGAAGTTACCGAAGCTCTTCAGAGCACCGTTCAAATGCACCCGTAGCAAAATGGGTGCCTTTCAGGGAGCTGATTTTCGGGCCACAGTTGGCGCCCTGAGCTCTGCTTTGGTGGGTCTGCCCCTGTGGAGTGAATGGAAACTGGACCTCGTGTCTGCAGAGCATGTGTTGAGCCCGTTCAGCTCTCTCCAGCCCCTCAGGTACCATTTGTGCCACTAAGGAAAAGGTCTAACAACCCTTGGTGGGTAGTTCTGTACCCAGCGTGCTTTAGGTCAGGTAAGCGTGCGCTGGAGAAGGACGCAGGGGAATGACTGTTGAGAACAGAGAGGGAAGAGCTTGGTGCCTGATCTGGCTTTTCTCCCAAGCGCATCACAGCGTCCTGTCGGGCGCGAAGCTTTTTAGCCAGAGTCTCCTCCGGTGAGAGACTCTGGGATGGTTGTAAGGTCCCTTCATCTGGCTTCTGTGGTGCCTTTCTTGGGTCTACGGATGCTTAAGTCATCACCCTTCAGAGACACACCACAAAACAGAAACCTGCTGAGCCCAGCACATTAGACTCTGCTTTGAACTGGTTTCAGAGGGCTGGGAGTCAACCTAGAAAACACCATTTGGTTTTTGTCTTGAGGTTAGAGTCACAGATCAACAGTCAGGAATTTTCAGCACAGGGCTTGAAATCACTGAGACGTTTTCATTGTATTGAAGGTTTTGAGACCTATTTGTTTAGGTCCTTACAGCTATAGTAGTAATCATATTATGAGTTTCAGTTACGTTTCTAGCTATAAAAAAGCTTCAGGGAAAATCTGCTTTAAATCTTGCCTAACCCAAGCCCAGAAACTTTGGGATTGAATGTAGCTGTGGCTTCTTTTGGTGACAGGGAGTTTGCATGTTTTTTTTTGTTGTTGTTTATTTTGGGGGGGGGGGTCATGCCTAGTAATGTTGGGATGTTCCCCTCTGTATTGGGGAGCTGTGAAGTGCGGGAGCTAGACACAAGTCCCACAGGAGCAGGCCAGTGCCTTTCCGTTGAGCCATACTCCTCAGCCTTGCATTCTTTTTAGCTGATCAATTGAATTTTAGTTTAGTGTGTGGTCTTTTATTGGTTTGCACTTTGGGTCACACCTGGCGATGCTCAGGGATTATTCCTGGCTTTGCACTGAGGAATTACTCCTGGAGGTGCTCGGGAACCATATGGGATGCTCGCAGTTGAGCCTGGGTTGGCT
>JAJIBD010011340.1:0-51088 GCA_021461705.1 Cryptotis parvus
CAGTCTTAGATAATACTGGAAGTTAGGACCAGGTCCTTCCCAGGACATTTATACATTGTAAATAGTTCTAGGAAGGTTATAGCCATGCCACATCATCCCAGTGAGCCTAACAAGAAGCAAAGGAACCCCAACAACATGAGGTCTGTCATTCTCAACATCTGGACTACTCAGCTCATCAGAGCTCCACCCAAGAGAAAAAAAGATCTCTCCCCATTGAGGTTCATCAGTAAATGCACGAGATGAGAGCCCTTTACTGAGAGTATACCACCTATACAGCAGAGCCTGGAAAGCTACCTGTGTTGGATTTGATATGCCAAAAACCAGTTGACAATTACAGACTCATTCCCTTGACCTGAAGGAATGGTTTGAAACTCTTCATCTGGAGGCGAACAGATGCCCTTGGGCTATACTTGCTTGCAACATGACTAATGGAGATGTTACTGATGCCTGCTCTAGCAAATCAATGAACAACCAGAAGACAAGTGGCAACAGAAACACAAGGTGGAGACAAATTATAATTTTGTGGCCCCTAACATTCTTCTAACAGATGTCAGATGCAACAACTAAAGAAATAGGATGTAGGTTTCTGATATCCCCGACAGTATTTATATTCACTGACTTGGGAAACAATTTTTTGAAAACTGGAAGTCTGAGTTAGTGCTACTGTCAAAGACAGTTTCTGTTGTTTAAGCATTATTTGAATGGAATCACCATTACTGAAGCAAACCCTGCCTAGCCCATGGAAGTTGTATACAGGTCACGGTGCTGACTCTTAGCCCAGTCAATTAATACAGCCCTACCAGAACCACTATTAGCTTCCAGAAGACAAGCCTCATACTTGTCGGGGCGCTCCGCCAGGGTCCCGACAGGCCGGGAGCGAGTTCCCTTCTACCCCGGCCGGCAAGGAATGGATGAACACTCAGGAATCCGATGCGGTTTTAAAGGCTTTACTTATCACAGGTTTAGGCATACAAATCAGCAAAAGGAAAAACCCGGCTTAGGATTCCAGGCTAGACCCGAGCCACGTGTAGGCCAAGATGGCGACCACCACGTGTAAAACTTCCAAGGGATAATCGCCACAAGGTGAGATCCCACCGGAGAAAACCGGGAGCGGGAACCGCTAGTTTATACCCCCCCTCCCCCCGAACCTCAGACCTTCCCTCCCATTGTTATGGAAAGCAGGAGGGTCCAATGCCCTCAGGTAACCCCTCCCTGCATCTCACCTAGGGCCTTTACTGTGCTAATGTTTTGGCGGGAATGCCTTTGAATTGTAGGAAAGGGGTTTCTGAGATGGCATGTCATGGTACCAAAGATCAACACCAATGCCAGTTAAATATTTCTCCAAGCCTTCACAAGTCTCCTCTACTTCATTTAGTTTTATATTTTATCAGGGAGCCATGCTTGTTTGTTTGGAAGCAAACAGCATTTCTCTCTGGTCTAATCTTAGGTGTCCTTACGTGGCCAGGCTAATATGCTGGTAAGATCTAGCTAGTCCCACGATGATGGTGATACCATGGGAGAATATTTATACCAGCTAGTACAGCATACATGGTCGGATAAACTGCCACATTTAGACTACCCCTTATCTACGGAGTGATTTGTGGGAGGCAATCCAGAGCAGATGCAGCGGCCCTTAGGAGTCCTGCAACACATACTCCAAAGAAATTTTAGCTACTAAATAACTGGTATTCTAATGCAGGGGATAAAGTCAGTAACAAAGTGACAGGCTGCCTATTATTTTAGTTCATTACATAGATTAACTATCCACACAAAGGTTTATGTGAGCACATAGGAGATGGAATGCCCAGAGTTAGCAATCCTCAATTGCCACAAGATTCTACTAATATAAATTCTCAGGCACTGTTGTGAGGTATTTGTGTTCTGAAGATTAATAGTCCCAAGGCACACAAAATAAATTTTGTAATTAATTATAAATCCCAGTCTCCTATTGCCCCACAGGTCATTAGACTTTGACTTCATATCCACTGTCAAAACTCAGGAACTTTAGTTCAGAGTATAGACTCACTATATCTTGGCATTGTAATTGCTACAGTGCACGTATAAGATAAATCCTCTGTGACTATCCAGCTCATATTTCAGAATCACAGCTACTGACTGGATTTGGTGAGCATGAACCTGTAATCATTTCTTAGCTTATCTGCTACTTAAGGATCTCTATCTCAAACTACCACCAACAATCCTCTATTTTGTCAGATTACCAATCACATTTTAAAGAGTAATAAATGCATTTTCTGACAAAGACTAATACATTCATCCATTGCCTCTACACCGTCTTCGGGAAATATTGTAAATGCACTTCTATAAAAAGTAAAGGAAGCTATCTCAGAAAAACAAGAACATTTTTAAATGCAAACATGAAATGAGAAAAAAATGAAATGACGATAATGAGAGTATTAAATGGAACTCCCATAATAGGCTTGGAATTTACTTGCCTTAAACATAAAAGGGAATATAAGTTTTGAACTTTCAGATGTAAACTATGTAGCAACCTCAAATAAAAATTCTTAGAAACTAAAAATGGAAGATTATCATCACAAAAAGAGGCTAATACAAAAGGCTCGGCCAGCGCCTGGCCATGTCCTACATAGCTCCCAGGGCTTGCTCAGCATGCAGGCGGTCACACCTGCTGGATTCAGAGCAAGGATTGGGAGCCTCCACCCATTCCCCAGACTCTAGGTCAGTGGGTATGACCCTGACCTCCAGCCACCACAGCCAAGCGCAGGAAGACAGGCACTCCAGATCCATGGCTGTGCAGGCCCGCGTTAATCTTAGACTCAACATATTTTAGCATCGGGTACTTTCAGGATCTTTCTCATTTTGACACTTCAATGATCATTCTATTTGCAACCAACTGGAGAGGTTATGGGGAATGAGGAATTATGATGTAACACTAGAACTCATTTTTAAATATTGAGATAGAGACATCATACATTATTAGTATCTGTAGGACAAGCCTCAAAATGTAATAGAAGAGAGAGAAAGAGAGAGAGATACAGGGACATAGACAAAGTGATAAAGAAGTAAAATGTGCCTGCAATAGGGGCATGCAGGGTTTGGGTGGGCGTGTTTGGGAATTGGATGGTGGGAATTGGCACTGGTGAAGGGATGGGTGCTGGAACAATGTATGACTGAGACCCAATTATGAATGGCTTTGTAATTGTATATCTCACTGTGGTATAGTAAAAAAAAAATTAAAAAGAGCCTAATAGCAAAATTCAAAAGGGAAAACAAGGAAAAAAACAAATGAATAAAGACGAACATTCCCAAACATTGATGTTCTCGTAGATAATTACCTTGTACCAAGAATTTTTATAAATATCAAGAGATTTAACTAACTAATAAAATGATGGAGAGTGAGTAGATGGATAAAGAAACAAAAATCCGATCTTTGACTGCTTTTTAGGCACACACTCAGGATCTAATGATAAAACAGATTCAGAGAGGGAAATAGTAGCCTATATAAATAGTAGCTACAAATAGCCTATAAGTAATAGTCTAGAAAATCAATGTTGTCATGCTTGTATAAAAAGATGAATTTAAAGTAAAAAGTACAGGGATGGGCATCTGTTGCAGGACTCCTCTAAGAGCCTCTGCATCTGCTCTGGATTGCCTCCTGCAAATCACTTCATAGATAAGAGGGTAGTCTAAATTTGGCAGTTTATCTGACCATGTATTCTGTACTAGCTGGTATAAATATTCTCTCATGCTACCACAATTATCATGGGACTAGCTAGATCTTACCAGCATATTTTCCTGGCCATGTTGGATCTCTAAGTAATTAGACCAGAGAGAAATGCTGTTTGCCTCCAAGCAAGCAAGCATGGCTCCCTGATAACTCAAAGGTAACTAAAATACAAAACTACCATGAAGTAGACGAGACTTGTGATGGCTTGGAGAAATATTTAACTGGCATTAGTATCAGTCTTTGGTACAGAGACATGCCATCTCAGAAACCCCCTTCTCTACCCTATAAAGGCTTTTCCAGGCAAATCTTGGCTCAAAACATTAGCATATAAAAGGGCCTAGGTGAGGTGCTGGGAGAAATTACCTAAGGGCATTTGACCCTCCCTGCTTCCCATAATAGTGGGAGGGAAGTCTGAGTTGCAGGGGTATAAAACTAGCCTGCTTCCTCTCTCACTCTCTTTTTGGGCTCTCTCTTTGTGAGCTCTCACCCTTCTTGGGAGTCTTGTCTTTGTCTCCTAGTCTCTACAGGACCTTTACACGTGGTAGCTGCCATCGTGGCCTACATGTGGCTGGGGTTCTAGCCAGAAATCCTAAGCATGAGTTTTTCCTATTGCTGATTTGTATGCCTGAACCTGTGATAAGTAAAGCCTTTTAAAACTGCATCGGATTCCTGAGTCTTTACTATTCCCTGCCGGCTTTGGAGGTAGAAGGGGCTTCTACAGCACTTCCACAGCACTTCCCAGCACTGTTAGGGACCCCGCGGTGTTCCCCGCCAGGCATCATATTTTCATCAGTTTTTGATGCTATTTTTATTTCATTATAAAATATGATGTGACTTCTTCAAGCTAATTTAGTTTTCATCAAAGTATATGCAACAGATGAAATGAAGCAAAGCTATTTTTACTTTAATCATGATCTGTTTTTATTAATTTTACTTTTATTTGTAATACTATTAATGATTTCTTGAGGACCCCAAATCTCTTCCCTCTTATCTCAACTGAACTCAATTTTATGGATTATGTAACCGCATTCAGTTGCCATTGGGTCTTTGCTGCTACCTAGTTGGGTATCCTTAAGTCGCACATATGGGACAGATCATTCAGCAAAGTATTTTTTTATCTATTACTAAAATTAATGAGGTAAAACAACATTAGTACGATAGTAGAAGGTATTTTAAACTCTCAAAACTGAACAGACAAATTGATATAAAATTGTTATGGCAACAACATCCCTAATGAGAAATTGAAGTAGGTAATATTAATAGATATGTAAAATTAATCCCACTACCCACCAAAAATTAAATTTGTGTTCTTCTCCAGTTCACTTGATATATTCCTCACAATAGGTCGTGTTCTAGGACAAAAAATAGTGATCAGTAAAGTACCATAATTTTCTTGAAGAGAATAATACAATGAAAGAGGAAATCATTTGTAAAATGATAACTGTTAAAAAATTAAAGCATCCAGATACCCAAAAAACATGATTTATCAATCATTTGTCAAGCGTTAAATTAAAGAAAATATAGAAAATGTTTCTGAAAGTGAACAGTAGAAAATACAGACGCTATTGGACACAGCAAAAGAAAAACTAAGAGGAATGTGCAGTTTATATAATGAAACAAAGAAGGTTCAAATAAATAATCTAGTTTCCAATCTCAAGGACTAATTAAAGAAAACACAAATGAACGCCCAAAGTCAGATGAATGAAATAAATAGGAATTAAATGATATAAAAATGAAGATCACACAAAGGTTCTACAAAACCTGGTAGAAAATTAAAAATAATAATAATATAAGGGCAGAGAGTAAAAATGATAAGCCTTTCATGTAACAGAGTCTAGAATTGATGCCTAGTACCACAAAGGGTCCCCAAGCAACTCCAGGGTGATCTCAGAGCACAGACCTAGGAACAAGTTCTAAACACAGCCAATTGTGTGGGGGGTAACCCATCCCACCTCTAAGGAAACAATAAATACAATTGGAAAACACGTGGCTAGACTCACAAAGAAATGAACAGACAGAATTAATCATCCAGATAAAAAAATTGAAAGAGCAGATTTTCTAAAAAATAGCTAAGAACTACGAAAGCTCATAAAAATTAATTGAACAACTTGATGCACTTAAACTGGTACAACTAGAATAAATGGATATGTTCTCAGACTCTTACAGTCTTCCAAATCTGAATCAGGAGAAAATAGGAAACCTGCATATACCAATATCTAATATAGACGTTGGATCACTTGTTCACTTGAACGATTGATATCCAATTGTTCATCGATTTGCTTGAGCAGGTGCCAGTAATGTTTCCATTTGACCCTATCACGTGCCAATGTAGCCCAATGGCATCTGCTTTCTCCAGGAATAGAATAGCTTTAAATCATTTATTCAGGGTCTTGAAGAAGAAGTCTGGTCATCTTGTAGGTGGGTGGCCATGTTATCTTTTGACATCCCATGGGATCCAGTCGGTAATGACTCTAGTCCAGCAGTTGCATCCAAATCTCATAACAAGTCCAGCCCATCTGATTTTTGACACCTTGGCAAATGAGACAGCATCCCTCACTCTCAATGTCAATGGAGGTTAGAACTCCAGATTCCTTCTCTCACTTGAGTGAGGCGTGATATTCCAAGCATAGCTCTAATACTGGTGTATCACAGACACATCAGGCAGAGCTGCTACAAGCTCTCCCGTTGCACTCCCTGTACTCCACTGACCAAAGGGGTCAGGGATGGAGAGCAACTTCCAGCCAGAGTCCACCATCCCAATAGAGTCTCAGAAGAACCCAGAGGAACCCCCACACCATGATGGCAGCATTTTTCATCATCTGGACTCCACAGTTTTTCAGAGCTCCACCCAAGAGACTAAGCCCATCTCAAGCCTGATTTGTAAGAGACTCACCCTACAGAGGCCCACCCTACAGAGGGAAAGTATTTCAAGTCCAGGAATGCTTGAAACACAGACACAGATACACCAGGCAGAGATGCTACCAGCTCTCTCCATTGTATTCCCTGTACTACAGTGACTATGAGAGATCAGGGATGGAGAGTGACTTCCAGTCTGTGTCCACCATCCCAATAGATACTCAGAGGAACCCCCACAATGTGCTGGCAGCATTTTTCATCATCCAGACTCCACAGCTTGTCAGAGCTCCACCCAAGAAACTAAGCCAATCTCAAGCCTGGCTTGCCAGAGACCAACCCTTACAGAGACCAAATTACAGAGAAAAGTATTTCAAGCCCAGGAATCCTTGAACCATAGACACAGATACACCAGGCAGAGCTGCTACCAGCTATATCCATTGCAAAGCAGCTCCTTTGCGGCCACAAAATTCCTCTGTAAACTACCAAGAATATTCTACTCACTCCTCTCAGAGAGACTGACAAGCTACTGAAGTATACTGCCCTCACGGCACAGCCTGGCAAGTTGCCGCATATTCAAAATGCCAAAACCAGTAAAAACAATATTTACTGACCTTGAAAGAGCCCTAAATACAGCAGCACTAAGAAGGGTGAGCAAGGAGAGGCTGATAAAATCTCAGGACCAAACTATGCTATCAAAATGAAGAAGGGCTAACACGACTGTCTGTACTTTCAATGCACATACAATCGCATTGGAATCATATATGTGGATGTTTTATATAATAAAAAAATTCAGTTCCATATTAGTAAACTACTGTATTCTTTGAATAGTCCAAGGAGGACAAATTATCTATTTTTCTCAAATTCTTCCAGATAATTAAAAAATAGGAAATATTCCTTCAGTTTCTGTGAGATATATTTTATCCCAATATCAAAAGAAGACAGAAATAATTCTATAAAAGAAAATTACAGAAATATATTCCTGATGAACTTTGCAAAACTATACAACAAAATCTTATCGAGTTGAAACAATAACATATCAAAAAGTCATTGCCAAGTTGGATTTGATTCTAAATATAGGAGGATATTTTGGGGGGAAAGCCAAAGAAAAGATAAAAAAAAACTCTCAAGTAATGAAGATAGAATTTTAGTTACCTAAATATTTTAGGGCACATGAAAAATAGCAATGTAGTCAATTGTGAAAAATGAAACTCCCATTTAGGATCAGCTATAAGACAAGGATGTACTCATTCAAGTATTTTTGACCGTGATATTATATGTGGTATTTAGCCAAAGAAATATGGGAATAAAAAGTATTGAAGTAATTCAAATGGAAATCTATAGTTAAACTATCAAAAATGGAAAAATACATATTTTGCTGAAGATTACACTAAATGATTTTTTAGAAACTCTTAACAAAAAGAGTAAAGACTCAAAGTATCTAAGTACAAAAATATTTATTTGTCATTGTAAAAAATAAATTGGATGGCCATAGTAATTAACTTAGCAAAGTAGTAAAAATTTCTTAATTGTGCAATTGGTCACAATTAAATAATTAAAAAATGAGTTAAGAGGAAATAGGCATTTCTTCATGATTCTGGGCTGTAATAATTTACATGAATAAAATGATTATTTTACTTAAACTGTTCTAGAGATTCAAGGAAATATCTACTAAAAATATAGCAGCATTTTCAAGGTCATGTAGTATATATTAATGTAACCATTGAACTATGAATCACTTGTCACTTGTCTTCCCCTAGATCATCAATTTGCTCGAGAGGGCACCAGTAACATCTCAGTATGTCCAGTCACATGTGAGATAGCCCTAGGGTATCTGTCCTCTCCAGGAACATAAAGAGCCTCAAACTTTTCCATCAAGTCATGGGAATGAGGTCTATAATTGTTACTGGTATTTGGCATGACATATATGACATGGGTAGCTTGCCAGGCTCTGCTGTGAGGGTGGGACTCTTGCAGTCACCTCAAAACTTGAGCATTTACTGATGAGCCCTTCCCGGGCTCCTCATGGTCAGCTGGGCACAGGGAGGCAGATAGCAGCTCTGCCCCTTGTGTGTGAATCTCTGGATCGGCATACCTGGGCTGGCCTTGAAAACGACTGCTGCAGGGTGGGTCACTGATGAGCCAGGCTGTGATCAGCTTTTCTGCTGGGTGGAGCTCTTAAGAGAGGGGAGTCCAGATGTGGAAAATGGCAGCCCTCATGGTGTGGGGCTTCCTCTGGCTTCTTGTGAGGCTCTGCTGGGGTGATGGGCCAGGGCTAGAATCCGCCATTCCTCCCAGGCGCTTCATGTGCAGCTGGGCCAAGGGAGAGCAGGTAGCAGCTCTGCCCCCATGTATGTGCATGTCCATGTCTCTCAGTACCACTACATCACCAAGTGCAAATGTTGTACAATCTTATTATTACCTGTGTAATACCAAACTGAGTATTCTCTGGAAACTTCCAAAATAAATAAATATTAACAAAATAAAAGTAGAGAATCAAAGTTTCCAAAGATTTTCTTATTCTTTTTTTTAAAATTTCTCTGGCTATTCATAGTTCATGTGTTCATGTTAACTCACACACACATGAAATATGAACATCCAGAGAAATTAAAAAATAGACCATTTTGTTACTCTGTGTCTCTTAATTGGTGCATTTAGACCATTGACATTGAGAGAGATTATTGTCATCGGATTTTGTGTCATCTTTCTGTTTGTGCTTGTTGTACTTACGGGTTTGATCGTATTACAGTAGACTCTTCAGTCCTTCTTTTAAAGTTGGTTTTGAGTCCATGAAGCTCCTGAGTTGTTGCTTATCCATGAAGTTGTGTATCTTTCCTTCATATCTGAATGTGAGTCTGGCCGGGTAAAGAATTCTTGGTGAGGCCTGCAGTTCATTGAGCCTTTTAACAATATCCCACAATTGTTCTCGGGCTCGGAGTGTTACATCAGAGAAGTCTGCTGTAAATCTTAGAGATGCCCCTTTGTATGTGATTTCCTTCTTTGATCTTGCTGCTTTCAGTATTCTATCTCTATCTATAGTTTTTTGTCATTTTAATTAAGGTGTGTCTTGGAGTATTCTTGTTGGGGTTTCTTTTAGCTGGTATCCTAGGGGCCTCCTGGATCTTGAGGCAAGCGTTCTTTAGTTCTGGGAACTTCTCAGCAATTATGGCTTTGGCAGTTTCTTCTTCATCAGGGTTATCTTCTGGGCCTTCTGGGACCACGATGATCCATATGTTGTTTCTTCTGGCTTCATCCCGAATGTCTCTTGTTGTCTGTTCGGTAATTGTGAGTCTTTTTTCTATCTTCTGGTGTTGTGTAGAGAATCTTTGGAACTCGTCTTCGAGATCACTAATTCTTTCTTCAGTAGCTATTATTCTGCTATGATGGCTTTCCATCATTTTCAACATTCATAGCAGAATTTTGAACCCAACAATCTGCTGTCTACACAAAACGCATCTGAATAATCAGAACAAACAGATTCAAAGTCAAAGGTTGGAAGACCATTCTCCATGCAAACAACTACTCCAAATAGGCTGGTATGGCCATATTACTATCAGATAATATAGACTTCAGGGTGAAAAAGGTTAGAAGGGATAACAAAGGCCATTTCTTATTACTTAAGGGGCATGTACACCAGGAAGAAATTACACTGCTAAACATATATGCACCTAACAAGGGGCCAGCAAAATACATAAAACAACTGCTAAGAGACCTCAAAGAAGACATTAACAGTAGCACAATAATAGTTGGAGATTTCAACACTGCTCTATCAACGATGGATAGATCAAGAAGACTGAAACTCACCAAGGAAATATTGGCCCTGAAGGAAGAAATGGAAGAAAGAGAGCTAATGGATATATACAGGGCTTTTCATGCCAAAAAAGCTGAATACACATTTTTCTCTAGTGCACATGGAATATTCTCCAAGATAGACCACATGCTGAGCCACAAAGCATACCTCAATAAAATAAAAAAGAAAGAAATTGTGTCAGCTATCTTTTCAGACCATGATGCACTGAAAATGGAAGTTAACCATACACGGAAACAGGGAGTCAAATAAAATACCGGGAAACTGAACAGCTACTCCTAAACAACAAATGGGTCATAGAAGAAATCAAACAGGAAATCCAAATATTTCTGGAAACAAATGAAAATGAAGACACCAATTATAAGAACTTGTGGGACACGGCAAAAGCAGTGTTAAGAGGGAAGTTTATAGCTCTGCAAGCATTAATCAGGAAACAAGAAAGGGCCCACATAAATAATCTGACTACACAGCTGAAGACATTAGAAAAAGACCAACAAAAGGAGCCCAACCAGGCAGATAAAAGGAAATAATAAAACTTAGAGAGGAAATCAATGAGTTTGAAACCAAAAAAAAAAAAACAATCCAAAAGATTAATGAAACCAAGAGCTGTTTTTTTTTTTTTTAAAAATTAAACAAGATTGACAAACCATTGGCAGGACTTGTAAGGACAGGGAAAGAGAGAACCCAAATAAACAGAATCAGAAATAAAAGTGGTGAAATCAAAATAGAAACCACAGAAATCCAAAAGATCATCAGAGATTACTTTGAGAGCCTGTATGCCGTGAAACATGAGAATCTAGAAGAAATGGATCAATTTCTGAAGTCCTATAACCTCCCACAGACCTATGGACCTATGGAATAGAATTGAGTATCCTGACACCCAACCTCAAACACATGATCATTTAATCTTTAATAAAGGTGCAACGAGTCTAAAATGGAGTAAGGAAAGCCTCTTCAACAAGCGGTCTTGGGAAAACTGGGCAGCGACATGTAAAAAAATGAATTTGGACCTGTGTCTAACACCATGCACAAAAATAAGATCAAAATGGATTAAAGATCTCAATATCAGACTTGAATCCATAAAGTACATTGAAGAAAATATAGTTAAAACCCTCCACTACATTGAAGCTAAAGGCATCTTCAAAGGTGAAACATCACTAACAAAGCAACTAGAAGAAAGGATAAACATATGGGACTACATAAAACTAAAAAGCTTCTGCACCTCAAAAGAAACAGTGACTAAGATACAAAAGCAGTCCACAGAATGGGAAAGAATACTCACCCAATACCCATCTGATAAGGGGTTAATATCTAGGCTATATCAGGCACTGGTAGATCTTTACAAGAAGAAAACAAACAACCCCATCAAAAATGGGGAGAAGAAATGAACAGAAACTTCAGCAAGGAAGAAATTCTAATGGCCAAAAAACATGAAAAATTGCTCATCATCACTAATCATCAGAGAGATGCAAATCAAAACAACAATGAGATACCACTTTACACCACAGAAACTGGCACATATTCAAAAGAGCAAGAACAAGTGCTGGCGTGGATGTGGGGAAAAGGGGACACTCATCCATCGTTGGTGTGAATGCCGGCTGGTACAGCCTTTCTGGAAAATAATATGGACATTCCTCCAAAGACTAGAAATTGAACTCCCATTTGACCAAGCCATACCACTCCTGGGAATCTACTCTGAGAAACCAAAATTACGCAGAGGAAACACCATCCCTACTTTTATGTTCATAGCAGCATTATTCACAATAGCCAGAATCTGGAAGCAACCAGAGTGCCCTAGAATCGATAACTGGATAAAGAAGCTTTGGTACATCTACACAATGGAATACTATACAGCTGTTAGGAAAAATGAAGTTATAAAATTTGCCTATAAATGGATGAACATGGAGAAGATTATGTTGAGCGAAATTAGCCAGAAGGAGAGAGACAGATACAGAATGACTGCATTTATCTGCATAACATAAATATATATGTACATATTATGATACCAATATCCAAGGTCAAGTGAAACATATATCAGGAGGTCTTGTCAAAGGTGGAAATTATCACAAATGTGTGGGAGTCAGAGGATAGGTAAGACAGAAAATGGAACAGTGTGCTAACAATTGTCGAGGGTACTAATGCCAACCTAGAACTGAGCATTAAATAGAGGCAAAAAGATACACATGACAACCCTTTAATGTATGTTTTGTAATCCATAATCTGGGGGGGAAGGAAAAGAGAGAGAGAAATGGAAAGAAATAAAGAACCTGCCATGGAGGAGGGCTGGGGCGGGGTGAGGGAACCGGGGACGTTGGTGGTGGGAGATGGGCACTGGTGGCTGGATGGGTGCTGGAACACTATGACTAAAACCCAAATATGAACTTTTAAATTGTATATCTTTGTAACTGTAAAAATAAACAATTAAAAAATTATAAAATAGAATAAGAAAATCTTTGGAATCTTTGACTCTCATTTTTATTTCATTACTATTTATATATTTTGGAAGTTTCCACAGTGTTGCAGGACTCCTCTCAGAGCCTCTGCATCTGCTCTGAATTGCCTCCTGCAAATAAGGGGGTAGTCTAAATGTGGCAGTTTATCTGACCATGTATTATGTACTAGCTGGTATAAATATTCTCTCATGCTACCACAATTATCGTGGGACTAGCTAGATCTTACCAGCATATTTGCCTGGCCACGTTGGATCTCTAAGTAATTAGACCAGAGAGAAATGCTGTTTGCCTCCAAGCAAGCAAGCATGGCTCCCCTGATAACTCAAAGGCAACTAAAATACAAAACTATCGTGAAGTAGACGAGACTTGTGAAGGCTTGGAGAAATATTTAACTGGCATTGTATTAGTCTTTGGTACAGAGACATGCCATCTCGGAAACCCCCTTCTCTACCCTATAAAGGCATTTCCAGGCAGATCTTGGCTCAAAACATTAGCATATAATAGAGCCTAGGTGAGGTGCTGGGAGAAATTAATTACCTAAGGGCATTTATCCCTTCCTGCTTCCCATAATAGTGGAAAGTCTGAGTTGCATGTGTATAAAACTAGGCTGCTTCCTCTCTCTCTCTCTCTTTCTCTCTCTCTCTATCTCTCTCTCTCTCTCTCTCTCTCTCTGGGCTCTCTCTTTGTGAGTTTGCACCTTTCTTGGGAGTCTTGTCTTTTTCTCCTTTTTCACAGGGCCTTAACATGTGGCGGCCGCCATCTTGGCGTACAAATGTTTGGGCTTCTAGCTGGGAATCATAAGCACAGGGTTTCTCCTATTGCTGACTTGTATACCTAAACCTGTGATAAGTAAAGCCTTTTAAAACTGCATCGGATTCATAAGTCTTCATCCATTCCCCGCCGGCTTGGGAGGTAGAAGGGAACTCACTTACCAACACTGACAGAATCCTTGAAGCAGAGAGACAAGCAAAGCCTTACAAATAAGGAAAAAGCATAAAATTTAGATTTTCTATTGACACTTTTTAGCAAGAAAAAAATGAACAGAGATATACAAAATACTAAATATAAGGAGCTTCCAATCAAGAACCCAATACCTAGCAAGCATTAGCTTGAATGATTACACTCAATAAGAAAAGAGAAAAAATATTCTTAGATTAAGAGCAATTAGACCTCTCATAGGTACATGGAAACAAATCCCTTCATGTCTATAATCTACTTACTTTAATTTTAAATGTATTTATGTGTGTACTGTCTATGCACTGCTTAGGGCTTGTTCTTAGCTCTATGTTCAAGAATCACTCCTGGTGGTGACTGGGGGAACTTCTTGGGCATAAGACATTGAACCTGGGTCACCCTCATGCAAGGCAAGTTCTCTTATGTTTTTTTTAATGTCTATAGACTAATCTCCCATAATGTTGCAGAGAGTGACAGGTTGGGTCACAGGGAAAAAAAATAGTGAACAACACAAAGGCTCAGTGAAAGCAGGAGGATTTTTTTTTTTAAAAATCAAAGAATTTGAAAAAAAACATTCGATAGTCTCCCAAAGGAATTAAGAGATAAAACAGAAATAAATAAAATTTAAAACTAAAAGAGATAAATTATGAGATGCCTCAGAAAATTAAAAAGCACAGTAGAGGTTACTGTGAAAACTCTGTGCCACTAAGCTGGAGAAACTAAAAGAAATTGATGAATTCTTAGAATCAGAATCAAACACCTTCCAATTTTATACAGAGGAGAATCTACAACCTAAACAGATTAACCGTGATTAAAAGAAAATAGCAGTATATAAAAATTATTCCAAGAGGGGCCGGTGGGATAGTCCAGTAGGGAGACCATTTACCTTGTTTCGACCAACCTGGGTTTGAATCATCAGCATTCCATATGGTCCACTGACCACAGTCAGGAGTAATTCCTTACTGTAGAACCAGGAGTGACCCCTGAGCATTGCTGAGTATGACCCAAAAACCGAAAACAAAACAAAAATAATTCTTCAAGAATAAAATTTCTGTTCTGTGTTTTTCACTATTGATTTCTGCCAAAAAATTCAAAGTAAACTTTGTTGACATTTCCTAAAAAATCTCTGAAACTATGAAAGAAACAAAGATCCCTTTTTTTACAGCTTCGAGAAGTCAATATGACTCTGATAGCAAGGGCAAATTATCAGAAAATAGAAAACTGCTAATAGCACTGAAAACATCAATACTAATATTCTCAACAAAATATTAACTGAATCCAACAATATATCAAAAGGATCATAAAAGTGATTCCAAGAATGTAAGGAAAGTTCAATATACACAAATTAATCATTTAGTACACTGTATGAACAAACAAAAAGATAGATTATGTGATCATATTGATAAATATAGAAACAAACTTTTGGCAAGATTTAAATTCCACTAATGTTAAAAACTCTTAACAAATAGGGTAGAGAGAACAGACTCCAACACAGTAACAGTCATAGACAATAAACATATAACCAACATGAAAACTTTGTGGAATCCTGCATAAGGCAATAATGTTCATTTTCCCTGCTTTTATTCAGTATAGTTTTGGAGTTCTTCAACTATTTTTTCTTTAGAAATCAAAGGGATCCAAATGGAAATTAAAATGTTAAGTTACTATTATTTGAAAATAGCATAACAATTTGAAAATAGCATTCTCTAGGAAATCCTAGAGAATGCACAAAACCTCTTAGAAACAACATAACACTTTAAAAGAGTAACTGGCTCTTCGCATATGCATTTAAAATCAATTTGCATAAATATCTATATGCAGTAGCAAACAAGAATTGAAATAAATGACAAAGTAAAATGCCATTCAATACAGTGCCCAGAAACATCAAATACATAGGAATCATATTAGCAAGCGACAAAAACTTAAACAGGATAGTATTTTGAAAAAAAACTAATATTTTAAAAGAAATAGAGAAACTTTCTCTCTTCACTATAAATGTGAAAATATTACATATTTTAAATTTGTATTTTTGTGTACTAGAGGCTCAAAACAACTGAATGCCTAATTATGGGTGACTAGATGAAGTTAAAGTATGTGTGTGTGTACATGTATATATACATATATTGATATATAATACTATTCAACAGGATCGTAAAATAAAAGTTTCTCATTTATCAATATCATAGATAAAATAAGAAGGTGTCATTAGAAAAAATTAGAGAGAAAAAGCCAGATGATCTCATACACATAGTGGAAGCAATTCCTTGAACTCTAATAACATATCTGAAGCTAAAAAATATGATAGGGGGATAGAAAGAATATGACAGACTAGAAGCTCCACAAGACACATGAAGAATCATTGTATCATTAAGTTATGTTGCTGTGACACCAATTATTTCTGGTACCTATTATTGAGTAGAACAAATTTAATAATTCATTTTCATAAGTTTTCTGATATGCTTAATTGTTCATTGTTCACATGTAGGTGAAGTAAATGCCTCAATAAACTTTAGTATAGTTTTTAGAAGTCACAGTGTTTTTAAAATGAGTTTGGAATTTTCTACAAAACAAATGTCACCATTAATTTTTAAAATTAATTACCAAATATTAAATAATACATTGCAACATAAAATAAGCTGTAATGTAAGACATGAAATCATGTCGGAACATTTTACCAAGTAACTGAGTGGATTAAAAATACTACATTATTATGCAAGGATTCTCTATTAAAAAACATAGCCATGTTTCCATAACTGCATTTATGGAAGAATTATCACAGATTTCTGAGAAAGAAACTATTAGATGTTTGTCTGCTATATTGAGTCACAGGTAATTTAGATTTTAGAGCATTTCTACTATGGTTCAACATTAATATATATGTTTATTTGCAAAAGTGTGCCGTAAAAATACATTAGAAAAAAATTCAATAAATCTTTTTCCAATAAAATATATATTCAAACAACATCGACTTGATAAATAACTGTTCTCTGAATATTATTTTAAAAATTCATTCATATTAAAATTTATATTGATTAAGCAGAAATAGTATAGAACTTCTTGCATGCCATATACCAAACCCAATATTAATATTTGCCATTATAAACAAAAAAATTAACATAAATTAAATGATACTAAGGCCTGTTGTAAATCTTTAGAAGTTGCATTATATTTGAGAAATAATACAGAAACACTTATAGTTTTACCCTTGAGTCAATAGTTATTTTACAATATTTTTTGTTGGGCTCTGAGCTGCTAGCCTTAGGGTTTAGCATTTTCCCACCACAAGACCTTAAGGGCAGGACCCAGAAATGGGCTCTGCCCATAAGGTTGCACCAAACATATGTGCTTATCGGAACTAAGGTGAGGCA
Organism: Cryptotis parvus; assembly: GCA_021461705.1. Lineage (NCBI taxonomy): Eukaryota > Metazoa > Chordata > Mammalia > Eulipotyphla > Soricidae > Cryptotis > Cryptotis parvus. The sequence continues at coordinate 17,143 of JAJIBD010011340.1, forward strand.
GAATGTGCGTGGTCTTCTGACCTCTGATCACAGGGATATGTAAATCATTGATTGTTACCTTACTAATGTTACATTGCAAATGCTAAATCTGTGATTGTCATTTGTTCTGCTGTTATAATGGCCCAGGAGCTTGCAAATGCCCCGTGATGTGTGCTTGTAACCCCTCCTCCCAAATATTGTATAAAAGGCTTAAACTGTGTCCATTAAATCCAGTTCTGGTATCCAGAGCTCCCCGCTCCATGGGTGTCGTTCATTCTTTCTTTTTCTCTCTTTCCTTTCTCAGCAGTAGCAGCAGCAAGGCAGAGTTTCTCCCAAACCCATCCCTCTCCTTTTTCCTCAAGGATGAAGTCCAGCAAGATCTAGGTCTTCCTCATTGTGCCGGGGCTGCTGGCCAGGGCCCCCGACAATTTTTATGACCTTGTATGCATTGTATTGCATCAAGCACATAAGAATGATATCTGGGTCTAGGGCGACAGCACAGCTGGAAGGGCATTTGCCTTGTATGAGGCTGACCTAAGAGCAGAGCCAGGAGTAACCCCTGAGCATTGCTGGGTGTGACCCCAAAAAGGAAAGACAAGATATCTGTTTTAATATGTATTAGATACCTACTCTTATTTAATGTTAATTAAATAATTAATGGATGTTGATTACTCCATTTGGGTATGCTCAGAACTGTCTCCTGTATTTTTCTATATCTATATTAGGTGCATGTATAAATGCCATAATTTTTTTTTTTGCTTTTTTGGGTCACACCCAGAGATGCTCAGGGGGTTTCTCCTGGCTCTACGCTCAGGAATTACTCCTGGCAGTGCTTGGGGGACCATATGGGATGCCGGGATCGAACCCTGGCCGGCACAGGCCGGCTGCGTGCAAGGCAAACGCCCTACCCACTGGGCCCTTATGCTCCAGCCCCTTATGCCAAAACGTTTTGATGAATTAACTGGCTCTATTTCATGTTCCTTTTTGTATCCATCTTATATTTTGAATAATTGTCGGATATGAATATAGATTTCCCTTGTGAATATTTTTGCTATTATTTTTATGGTAAGTTTAGCTGTTTTTTTCTTTATGCTTTACCTTACCTGAAATGATGCTTCATTCCATTTTTAAGGCTATATGTACCCTTATATATAAGCATATATTATACATGTAATATATGCTTTAAAAAAACAGGGTATATTTAAGCTTGATCATTTAGCTTCTTAAAATTTAATTAAAAATCTATGATTTACAGACTTTGACAGTTGAGTTTGAGGCTTACAGTATTGCAACTCCAATGCTACATCCAGAGTCAGCTTCTCTTCACTAATGTTCCCATGTTCCCCACCTCTCAACTGCCCCAGACTGTCACCTTGACACTGCAGTTCTATTTTATAGTAACCTACATGGCAGAGCCTGGCAAGTTACCTGTGTTGTATTTGATATGCCAAAAACCAGCAACAATTATAGACCTCATTCCCATGACCTGAACGAATGGTTTGAGGCTCTTCATGTTCCCTGAGCAAGCAGATACCTCCGGGCTACACTAGCAGGTGACAGGATGTATGGAGATGTTACTGGTGCCTGCTCGAGCAAATAGATGATCAACCGGAAGACAAGTGATACAAGCGATACAAGTGACTATTAACACACACACACGTGTGTAGAATATATATATATACATATATATATTAAACTGCCATTTTGTAATTATCTTATGAATATCTTCATATTTCCTCTAAGATTCTTTTTTATCTAAGATAATCTTTACTTTTGATGAATTTCTTTAGAAGCATGTTTAGATTTTTTCATGAATGAATTTTTGTGATTTTATTTTAAGTTTTGCTTTGTGGATATCATATGATTCATATATTAAGTTCTGCTTGGTTCATATATTAAGTTCTGCTAAAAGCATGTATGGGTTGATAGCTACTTACATTTGACTGAAAAATGTCATATATGTCATCGATTCCCACTGCTGCCAGAGAAACAGTCAAGCTCCGTAACTAAGGTCAGAGATGCAGGCAGCTGAGTTATCTCTATTAGTACAGGTTGAAACCAAGCCCAGATGTCTGGGCTTTAGCAGAAGGGGAGAGGGACAGTGAGGGGGGAATGAGGGGGTGAGTAAAACAATTCACAGCCCTCCCAAAGGCCCAACAGTCTTCCCACCACTGCCAGAAGAACAGCCCTGTTTTACAACTGATTCTGTTGAGATTTCAGAGACACCAGGTAGCTGGTGTTCCCAACTCCAAAGTTCCTGAAGCTTGTGCCACATATATGGCTGTACAACACCACCAAACTTCACAGAGCTGGGCCCACAGTACACACACAGAGACTTAGATGCCAAATTGAGAAGAAACCCACAAGGCTCAATGAGTGAAACAATAACACAGATCAATTCTCTCCTAACAGCTCAGAATATCATTATGCCATTTCTTTAGATATACACTTAAGATACAGATGTTGCAACAAGCAATATAAATTAAATCATTTTTTGCCTGCTAAGGAACCACGCTTGAGTTGGGGTGTGGGAAACTAGGAACACTGGATGGAGAGAAGGTCACATTGATGGTGGAACTGCTTTTGGGATGTTGCATACCTTAAAAAAACTACTGTGATCAACTTTGTAAATCATGGTGTTTAAATAAAGTTCTATTCAAAAACTTCATATGCCTCCTCCAACATGAATATTATGTTTTGATATCTTATTTTACATATGTATCTAATAAGCAGCCTTTACTATAGAGCTTAATTTAATTGTATTGATTTTGTCATTTAATACTTTTGTTTCTTTTGCAAGTAATCAATATGTTCACTGTCTCACTGTCTCACTGTCTTCCCGTTGTTCATCGATTTGCTCAAGCGGGTCCCAGTGACATCTCCATATGTCCTGTCTCATGCTAGCAGAGCCCAAGGGCATCTGCTTGCTCCAGGAACATAAAGAGCCACAATCCATTCCGGAATGAGGTCTATAATTGTTACTGGTATTTGGCATATCAAATACAACACGGGTAGCTTGCCAGGCTCTGCCGTGCAGGTAGCATACTCTTGCAGTCATCTCTAAGTCCAGCATTTAATGATGAATCTCTTGGCCGCTTGCAGCCTCGCGAGCCCGACTGTGATAGGCTGGTCTGCTGGGTGGAGTTCTGATGAGGGGGAAGTCCGGATGTGGAAAATGGAGGCCCTCAAGGAGTGGGGGGGGGTCGTCTGGCTTGTTGCAAGGCTCTGCTGGGCTGGCGGGCCAGGGCTAGAACCCACCATCTCTCCTGGGCTCCTTGTGAGTGGCTGGGCACAGGGAGAGCAAGTAGCAGCTCTGCCCCATGTCTGTCTCTGAATCAGCATACCTGGGCTGGAGCGATATCTCAGCGGGTAGGGCGTTTGCCTTGCACGCTGCCGACCTGTGCCGAACCGGGTTCAATCCGCGGCATCCCATATGGTCCTCCGAGCACCGCCAGGAGTAATTCCTGAGCACAGAGCCAGGAATAACCCCTGAGCATCGCTGGGTGTGACCCAAAGGGCAAGAAAACAAATCAATATGTTACTTTTTATATATTTGTTTTGAATATTTTGTTTATTTCTTTGAACATACACTCTGAAGGGCATATTCCTCACTCTGTAAACAGAGATCACTCCTGTTGGTCTCAAGGTACCATAAGGGATGGCAGTGAACAAACCTGCATTGGCCTATGCTATCTTCAGTTCCCTGGTTAGGTCTGGCAATGTATGGGAGGCCAGTATAGGGATTGGAGTACAGGGATGTCCATGGATACACCCAGTGCCGTGTGATTTCAATTTTTAATACAAGGCATGCACCACTGAGACATCTTGAAGTTTTCTATTTATTTACTTTTGATAGTGGAATTATTTTACTTATATATCCTTTTTTGATGTTTGTATACAAAATTAATTTTTTTGTTTTGCTTTTTGGGTCACACCTGGAGATGCTCAGGGATTACTCCTGGCTCTTTGCTCAGGAATTAGTCCTGGTGATGCTTGGGGGACCATATGGGATGGCAGAGATCGATCCTGGGTTGTCTGCATACAAGGCAAATGCCCTACCTGCTGTGCTATCTCTCCAGCCCCATTTATAATTAATTTCAAGTTTAGAGAAATTAAGGAACAATTGTTGGTTTTGTTGTAATGATGTATCGGATATTTATATATTTTTTGTCTTTCTTTCAATTCTGAATATTAACTGTGTTTGATATACAATCTTTTATCTTTCAATCCTTATAGCATTTTGAGTATGCTTTTACTATTTTGGCTTCTGTTTAAATGTGTGTTGATGGTCTTATAAGTTTTTTCCTTTATTTTACAATATGGTTTATTCTTACTACTTCTCTGAACCTCTATATTTAACCTCTGATTTGATTCGGATGTCATAGGTATCCTTTATTTGGAACTCGATTTGCAAACTATACCTCGATTTCTGTTTTCCCCTGAATAAATTATGTATTTATTTTTATTTGCTTAAAATATTTTTGTATTTCTATTTCACATCCATTACTTTTGTGTAACTATTTTATTGTTCTTCCTGCTGTCTTTAATGATATCCTTACTTTGTATTTTATTGTTTAAATACTCAGGTAAAATTAGTTTACACTAGTGTTAGTGCTTGTGCTTTTTCTTTTTCTCTTGTTTTACTTTTGGGGTCCTAACCCATATTGCTCAGGACTTACAACTGTCTATGTGCTCAAGAGCACAAACTGGTGTGTAAGGTACCATATCAGGTGTCAAGGAAAGAACCAGAGTTGGCCACATACAAGGCAAGCACCTTATCCCCTGTAGAATGTTACTGTTTATGCTTTGATGAGCAACGTTGCTGCATCTCCAAAGTAACCAAAGTACCTCATTGGAAAAATAAATACATTTATTGTTTTCTTCTATCTGGGGAACTGAGATTTGCTTGGTTTGGTTTGGTTTATTTTGTGGCTATCCCCAGCAGTGCTGAACTCACACCTAGCTCTTTGCTTAAGGTTCACTCTTAGCAGTGCTTAGGAATAAAGCACAGGACCGCTGCATGCAAGTCGAAGCCCTACTCTCTGAACTTTCTTTTCAACTTGACTGGGTCACTTTAATACTAATTCAATCTGATACATTTTCATTCAGTGTGATTTCATGACACCCTGTTATATATTTTCATTACATTACTTGTTTCTTCAGTTATAAAGCTTTTGTTGGTATCTTTGAAAAAATGTTCTTCCAGTCAAGTTTACTCTCAAATTTTCTGAAATTTATATATCCTTAATTTGTTCCCGGTGGCCTCAGAGGTAGAAAAGAACTTATGTCCTGATACTGTCTGGGACCCCAGAGGCTCCCTGACATCTGACATCCCTGGGTGGGCAGCCCCACATCTGGAGATCCCACTGAGATGTTGATGATCTTTTTCCTGAAGCTGGGAGCTGAATTTAAACCGTGAGTTAAAATGGGTTACCTCTCGGAGGTTTTTTCTTTTTTCTGGCATCACCTGCTTTTTCAGGAGCTAGCAACAGTTGTAGCTTTTGTAACTCCCACTTGTCTTTCAGAGAGTCATGAAATTAAATCTAGCAAACAGATATTAAAGCTTGATGGTAACCTAGAGGAAGAAAAGAACATCCGGAGGAGGCAGATTCTCAAACTAAAAATCTGTCCGGAGTTAATACCTCCAAAGGCGAATATGCCCCTCTAACGGAAAGGGATGCTCAATTTGAGAGCTGCCCCGGATCTCTTACAAGCTCTGATGAGGACAAAGGGGAGGAACGGAATTCCCTGAGACTGTCCAGGCTTCAAAAGCCTTGTTGTTCCTCCTGTTCTCAATTTAATAATAGTCAAAGAGCAAAGCCCTTGGAGCTTTGCAACATTCCTCATGACTACTCTTTATGTTGCCTTTTTGGTGCTAACTCTTGTGATTTTCTTAATTGTTAAGCTGAACCTCTCACCACTGGATCTAAGTGCCAGGTTTGATGAGCACGCTGTTAACTTTAAAGTAAAGGCTTTTCTGGACCTTTGGTTTGAGGAAACAAAAAGGCAGATTTCTTCGTGTCTTCTTTATTTAATTCAGCTGGAAAAGAGCTTTTTGGCTCTATCTACAGTTGCCTGCCACCTTCACATGCACCATAGTTTTCCATAGAGACAGACCAGACTAAATTGTCTACTATTTATTTGTCTGTGCTCTGTCCCACATGACTGGAGGTTTGCAGACAAGCTATGTGATTGGATATTTATGATAAACGACTTCTGGCAAATGAGTAGTTTTTGCAAACAATTTATGGCAAATGCTATGGCTAATGATGAATTGTTAAACATGCTCAAAATTTTTCAAAATTTGGTTATTGAAGCAATGAAAGACAGGTATCTTTAACATTATTCATCTTAACTCTCTTAAATTTGTCTCAAGGAGAGCCGCTGGAAAATACTAATGCAGATTCAAAAACCAGTCAATTCATCTAAGTAAAAATTAATTATAAATGGGTATCAGGTCTAAAAACACCTAATTTTTTTTCAATATAAAGTCTTAATTTTAAATTGCAAACTGTTGTTTTATCCCACCCACATGGCAGAACCTGGCAAGCTACCTGTGTCATAATTGAAATGCCAAATACCATTGACAATTATGGACCTCATTCTCATGACCTGATTGAATGGTTTGAGGCTCTTTATGTTCCTGGATCGAGCAGATGCCCTTGGGTTACACTAGCATGTGACAGGACTTAGGGAGATGTTACTGGTGCCCTCTAGAGAAAATCGATGACCAACGGAAGACAAGTGATATAAGTGATAAAAGTTGTACTTTAAATCACTTTTCTTATTCATTTATGTAAGGTCTTGGTTTTTAATATTTTCTTCTAACTTAGTAGTATTATGTGTATATACCACTATATCTTTTTTTTTTTTTTTTACTTTTTGGGTCACATGCGGGGATACTCAGGGGTTACTCCTGGCTCTGCACTCAGGAATTACTCCTGGCACTGCTCGGGGACCATATGGGATGCCGGGATCGAACCCGGGCCAGCACAGGCCGGCCACATGCAAGGCAAACACCCTACCCGCTGGACTATCGCTCCGGCCCATACCACAATATCTTTTTCCCTCTGGCAAATTCTTATTTTCCGTGTTCAAACATGTATTGCTCAGGGTTTACTTTTGACTTAATATATTAGTACTAAATATATAAGTACTTATTATATAATTAATCATGATATATAATATATGTGTATAAATATAATACATGAGTAATATAAAAGAACTTATGGCCTGCCACCCCAGCAGAGCCTCACAACAAGCCAGACGGGCCGTCCCCCACTCCATGAGGGCTGCCATCTTCCACATCCGGACTTCCCTCTCATCAGAACTCCACCCAGCAGCAGACGAGCCTATCATAGCCCAGCTCACACGGCCGCAAGCAGCCACACAGTTCATCAATAAATGCTGAATTTAAAGGTGACTACAAGAGTATGCCACCCACACGGCAAGCCTGGCAAGCTGCCTGTGTCGTATTTGATATACCAAATACCAGTAACAATTATATTAGGTCATTCCCATGACCTAATATAAACACTATATTAGGTCATTCCCATGACCTAATATAAACAATTATATTAGGTCATTCCCATGACCTAATATAATGGTCTGAGGCTCTTTATGTTCTTGGAGCAAGCAGATGCCCTTGGGCTCTACTAGCATGAGACACATATGGAGATATTACTGGTGCCTGCTAAAGCAAATAGATGATGAACAGGAAGATAGTGATATATTAATATGTAATTACTTAATTATATTAAGTACTTACACTTAATTATATTCAGTATTTAATTATATTAAGTACTTCTATTCTTTCCAGTTCTTGGCTATGATGGCAGTGCTGCAATGAGATAAAGTATATTTTTTTGTAATTTTATGTTTTCATTTATTTGGGAGAAGATGTTAAGAAGTGAGACTTCTGACAGACATGTCAGTTATATTTTAATATTTTAAGAATCACTATGTCTGTAGAGATTGAATTGTATGACAAGTACCACAAATAATGTATGAGGTTTCCCTCATCAATAATCAACAACATACATACTCAGCCTGTTGAGCTATTGCTTTGACCCATTTTATAATATTTCTAGTGGAGGGAACCACCATGGCTTTTCATATATAACCATATGCATTTCTGCTGCTAATTTTCTCTTGCTGTAGTTGCTGAAACAGTACACCAAACCCATTGATTCTTTGTTATTATTATCGTTATTTTTCTTTCATGTCTTCAAATAATACAGTGAAGAAAATTCTATAGTTCCTAAAACTATTTTAGGAAAATAAAGAGATGTAGGCAAATATATACTTTTTAGAGTTCACTGCAGATATTTTTGATGAAATCAAGCAAATTTAATAGTTTAATTTATCAGAAGAGGAAAAGAAAAATATTTCTAAGTTTGTTGCAGTATACTGTTGCCCAGAGCCTCTGCATCTTGCCTAGAGTTGCCTCCTATAGGCCACTTTTTAGATACAAAAAGGGCAGTTCAAATGTGGCAGTATATCTTACCATGTATTCTATTTTAGCTGGTATAAATATTTTCTCTCATGCTACCACAATTACTGTGGGACTAGATCTTACCAGTATATTTACCTGACTGCGTTGAGATCTCTAAGTAATTATACCAGAGAGAAATGCTGTTTACCTACAAGCGAACAAGCAAGCAATCTTGGCTCTCTAATAAGTCTAAAGGTTAATATACAAAATAACTCTGAAGTAAAGACGAGAATCTTGTGAAGGCTTGTAGAAACATATACCTGGCTGTAGAATATCCATTGGTACAGATACATGCCCTACACCCCACTCTACCCTACAGGAACACTTCCAATGTAGATCTTGGCTGGGCAGCATTAACATTTCAATGGACCTAAGTTGATATCAAGGGAGAAGTTACCTAAGGGGAAATAACTCCAACTGCTTCCCCTTGGTACTGAACTGAAAAACTATAAAAGCTGCAACCCGCTCTATTCCAGGCTTTTGTCTTTTTTCTCTTTTGCCTTTTTGCCTTCTCCCTCTGCTCTCCTCTCTTCCCTGTTAGGCCTTAAATGTGGTGGCAACCAACTTGGCCTAGGATTCTAAACCCACACGTGACTGGGGCCCTTTAGGGAACCCAAAGTCTGGGGTTTTACTACTCTTGGATTTTATACTATGAGAGAAAAGCCTTTTGAAACTTTGCTGGATTCTCATGTTTTTGCCATCCACGGAGGCAACCAATCTCCTGGGGCAGATGGAAATCCCCTTACCCGGCTCCCAGATTTTGTCAGGGTGCCCAGCATAATTCAACAAATGGAGGTTCCACTGAGAATCCTGCCCTGCTCCCAGATTTTGTCAGGGCAGCCAGTGTACCCGACAAAGTTGGTAGCAAAGAATTCTTCATACTTCTAAGCTAATACATTTTTAAAAAATAGCACAAACTACTACACAGCAATGTATCATTTTAAAAAGGTGAGTTTTAGTATCAGATGATCTCTATTAGATTCTTTGAACAACTAGTGTTTCCTTCAGATATCAAAAAGTTTATTTTTGCTTTTCCCTTAATAAATTTTGTTTTACATGTAAAGTGAGATAAAATATAGTATTTTCATTACAAAATGTTATTGACATTAAGTAATGTCCAAAATTATAGGCATTAAGTAAAGAAATACTTGTTAGGAATCAGAACAATACCAGATAGGGAGATAAAAATGTAATTCACATGTAAAATATTCTATATTTACATAGAAACTGCTCATAGAGAAAGTCTTTATTGAAAGGTCAATTGTTCCTTACAACAGAGGTAAATCTATATTATTCATTACTTATTAACTATATAATAATCATATAATTATTAAGGCAGAGGTTAATCTGTACCATTTAATTATTATATAACCTCAGTTAATTTTTAAAGATTTCTAAAATCAGTTAATCAAGCAAAATAAACATTTGTCAAAGAAGAATTACATCATTTATGAAAACAGTGATTATAATGTATATTTGTAGCCTCATGTTTATGCAGCATTATTAACAATAAGAAAAGCATGATATCAACCAAATGTTAAATATCAGATGATTAGATATAGTAGCTACAGTGTATGAACACACTCTGCATTTAAAAAATGAAATTGTGCATTTTGAGACAAAAATGGATAAATATTGAAGTGATTATAATAGAAATAAGTAACAAAGTGAAAAACAATTATCAAATGATCTTATGTGAAGAATATACATACCTAAAGCTCAAAAACTGATAAAAATATGACAATAAATCCTAGACTCAGATTTAAAATAATACTGCCAATACCACATGCCAAAGGGATGGGTAAGAGGGACACTTTGTTGGTGAAATGGCCTTGGATTGTTCGGCTAATACAGTGAGTTTATAGGCATATACAGACATCAAAAAGTATACTTGAAGATTTAGAGAATTGGTCCATTTTTCTTTCATTAGAATTTCAAGTGGTGTAATTTGCTATAGTGTTAGTAGATTTTCGGGGATATACATTGTTACACAACACCCACCACCTATGTCCTCTTATCAATGTCTCAAGGTCTATTCCATACATGCACCTAAACTCCATGACAAGCCCATTTTAATAAAACATAAATTGTTATAGTTTGGGTCACACAATTAAGACTTTGATATCACACATCACCACAACTATATTTGTACAATATTTACCCATGTCCTTATCAATGTTCCTAAGAATGAAATTCTATAGTATTATTAAACAATGTTAAATAATTTTTAAAATAATAAAATTAATAAAATTATGCTTTTATTGAGAGAGTTTTACCATGGATAGTTTAGAATAACTGTGGAGCCATATACTTCAAGTATTATTGCTCTGACATTCTTCACACATAATTTTGAACCATTAAACCCACATAAAATAGTCATTTTGTATCCCACAAAAAATCATATTTCAGGTAGCAGGAAGGAGAGACAATGAATGGATAACATAATGTCTTCTTATAGATTTATATCAAAAAGGTGTCCAAGCCATTGAGATCATATTAGCCAAGACATAGTTACATAACACTCTTGGTTTCAAGGGAGAGGCTCTCTCTCTTCTCCTTTTCTCTCTCTATATATACATTTATATGTGTATATATTTATGTACATGTGCTATCTTTGCTACTATTCCTCTGCTGTGAAGAGCTAAGTAGGTGATCTGAACATCACATATGGCTGGGGCCCTGGAGGATCTCCTAAAAACCTCTTGGAAAGTCCCACAAGTAAATAAACTGACAAGTCACATAATGGAAACATAAACCTGTAAAGAATATAATAATAAAAAATCAATTACAGAAACATTAATAAAATGAAAATATTAAACTGCTAAAATTAATATGGGTTATAAATCATGAAGACAGAGTACAAATATTGAATACATATCTGAAATAACTAAGAAACAAATACACTTAAAATTCTTGATTAAACTTAAATTCTGTGTTCATTGACCAAATAGCAATAATTTAAATATTAAAGATACAAGTAGTATTTGATGAAAGTATTAATATGTGGTCTGTAGAAATATAACAGGCCATAAACTTTGTAAAATTGTTGGAATTGTAAAGTAAAATTATGTGTACAGAAATTTTAATGTGCAAAAATTCCATGATTAAGTATATATGTTAGAAAATTTGTTTACTTCTTTTTTGAGGAATTTGTAGACATATATTTAAAAAACATTCAATTCTACCCCAATTTGGCTCATATAATAACTTAATATTGAGCATTTATGAATTATAAATGGAGATATAAAATGCAATTATAGCCATGAAAATAAATAATACACAGGTATATATAAACAAACATCTAGAAAACACATGCAAGGGATGGAGAGATATTACAGTGGGTTGAGTGTTTCCTTGCATGTAAAAGACCTGAGTTTGATCATATCATTTCATACAGGAGTGATCCCTGAATGCAATGTAGAGCCAGGAGTAAGCCAGGAGCACAGACGATGTGTCAACCTGTTGCAGTACACTGCTGCCCAGAACCTCTGCATCTGGCCTGGAGTTGTCTCCTGCAGTTCACTTTGTATATAGGAGGAGAACAGTTTGAATGCAGCCACATCAAACTATATAATATAAATATAACAAATATAAATATATGTTTATGTTACCATATATTCTATACTGGCTGGTATAACTATTCTCTCATGATTCCACAATCATCATTGGACTAGCTAGATCTTACTGGTATATTTGCTTGGCCACCTTGGATCTCTAAGTAATTAGACCAGAGAGAACTGATATTTGCTTCCAAGCAAACAAACATGACTCTCTGATAACTCAAAGATAGATAAAATAAAGAACAACCATGAAGTAAAGATGAGACTCTTGTGAAGGCTTTGAGAATTATTTAACTGGCTATAGAATATTCTTTGGTACAGAATATTCTTTATATTCTGAGATACAGTTCATCTCAGAAGCTCCTTCTCCACTGCAGGAGCACTTCCAAGGCAGCTCTTGGCTTGGCAACATTAACATCTCAAAGGGCCTAGGTGAGGTCCTGGGATAAATTACCTGAGGGGATTTCACCCTACTGGCTCTCTGTTGAAATGGGCTATCTGTGCTGCAGGGATATAAAACTGTAGCCTGCTTGCTTTCACCACTCTTTTCTGTTGGCGTTCCCCTGCTTCTCTCTTTGCTGTCTCCTCTCTGCAGGGCCTTAAAGTGTGGTGGCAACCATCTTGGCCTATACTGGCCGGGACCCAGCTGCAAATCCTAAATTCAGGGTTTTTCCTATTGCTGATTTGTGTGCCAGAACCTGTGCAAGTAAAGTATTTTGAAACTTCTCTGGATTCTGTCTTCTTTCTCTGATTCCACTGGTTCCTGGTCCCCTAGGGCAGAAGGGGATCCCTGACCCTGCTCACGGATTTTGTGCAGGGCAGCCCAGCATTTCCCCACATCAATCCACCCCAAAAAGCAAAATAACACTTTTGTACAATATTGAAACTAATATCAGTATTTATCAGTAAATATATTTGGAATTAAAAACCTGAAATGGTTATAATATAAATCAGCATACATAGTTTCTGGAAAATATAAGGACTAACTTTCTAAAATGAGAAATGTTTTTGGTAATGAAAATAATGTATTTTTGAAATATATGACCAACATATTAAAGCTTAATTTTTTACTTAGCAAGAAGTATACACATATACTTAAGCATATCATATAAAAATTATTTTTTTATTCTTTTAACTTATCTAAGGCAGTTTCTTCTCCTTTATTTAGTTTTAATTAACTGCTATAATTTACAAAGTTGTTCATAATAGAATTGTCTCAGGTATACAATATTTCACCACCAATCCCAGCACCAGTCTCCACAGGTTCCCTGCTATCCCCAAATCAGCCCCCTGGCAAGTAAATAGCAAATTTATTTCATATTGTTCCTCCAACAAAACTTAAAGAAATGGAAAATAGAATTATCAGAAGATAAACCACAAAACTTTATTAGTTAAGATTAATTTCTATTTCATTTTAAACTATGCAAACATAAAAAAGTAAAATCATTTATTTATTTATTATTGAGTTTGGGTCACATCTGGCAATGATTAGGGGTTACTCCTGGCTCAGCACTCAGGGATTATGCCTGGCAGTGCTCAGGGGACCATATGGGATGCCAGGGATAAAATCTGGGTCAACCGTATGCAAGGCAAATGCCCTTCCCAATGTGCTGTCAGTTCAGCACCAAATCATTTAATAAAATGTAATATACTGCCTATTCTTATTGTATAACTATGTTCACAATTTTGTATTCTAAAATATTTATGATATTAAATTCTACTCTGTACTTGAACCTTATGGCAATAATCTCCATTTCTTCCCTGTCATAACTGATGGATCTTTATTTCTTTATTTTTTGCCTCCTTGGCGGGCATATAGCAAATTTATTTCATATTAAATGTGCTAAATAACTTATAGGAATTGCAAATACAATTATTAGAAAATAAATCAATAACAGTCTATCTGCAATGATTAATTGCTGCGTGCTTTCAAACCTTTTTTATTCTAGTAGAGAACAGTCATATTCACCATTATTGAGTGCTGAATTCAATACTACTTGTTTGGATGTTTCTTCTGTCCTTTTAAGGATTCTTCTCAGGCTACTTGCAAAACTAGTTTCAAGAAGGCTATTAAATCCCTAAGCTGTTGTCTATCCATGGCACTCTGGGCAGTTCCTTCAAATATAAAATATAATCTATCTGGATAGAGTATCTTGGTGATGTGTTCAGCTGTTGACTTTTTTGTACTATTTTGTTTTTTCATATTCCTCTGGCTTATAGAGTATGGTTTAAATGATCTGTTGGACATCTATGGGTTTTCCTTTGTATTTAAATTCACTTTCGATATTGCTTGTGTCAATATTCCGTCACTGTGTTTAAATTTAGTCATTTTGAGTATAATATGTCTCAGAGGTTTCCTGATTGAGTCTATTTTCACTGGCACCCTTAAGTCATCTTGGGTCAAAGTGCCTGTAATCCACAATTCTTGATTGTATTTATCAAATGATTACTTTAATGTTTTTCAAATTTGCTTTGCACTTTTCAGGGACTCCAGTGATTTTTAGATTGTTTCTCTTGAACTCTTCCCATAATTCTCCAGTACACTGTTCACTCCTTTTTAGACCAGTTTCCAGTGTCTGCTATTTCCAACTGGTATAGTCATTTTCTAGTAGGTTCTCCCCAACCTTTTGCTTAGCTGCTGTTTTCTTCTATTTAGAGCTTGTATACACTTTTTTTATATCACTGTCAGGGACACCACCGGGGTCCCCTAACAGTGCCAGGAAACGAGGTCCCTTCTACCACCAAAGCCAGCAGGGAATGGATGAAGACTCAGGAATCCGATGCAGTTTTAAAAAGCTTTACTGATCACAGGTTAAGGCATACAAATCAGCAATAGGAAAAACCCTGTGCTTAGGATTCCCAGCTAGAACCCCAGCCATGTGTAGGCCAAGATGGCGGCCACCACGTGTAAAGGCCCTGTAAAGAGGGAGACAAAGACAAGACTCCCAAGAAGAGTGCAAGCCCCAAAAGAGAGCCCCAAAGAGAGAGACCCAGTGAGGAAGCAGCCTAGTTTTATACCCCTGCAACTCAGACCTCCCACTATTATGGGAAGCAGGGAGGGTCAATTGCCCTCAGATAATTTCTCCCAGCACCTCACCTAGGGCCTATTATATGCTCATGTCTTAAGTCAAGATCTGCCTGGAAATTACTTTATAGGGTAGAGAAGGGGGTTTCTGAGATGGCATGTCTCTGTACCAAAGACTATACTAATACCAGTTAAATATTTCTCCAAGCCTTCACAAGAGTCTCATCTACTTCATGGTAGTTTTGTATTTTAATTGCCTTTTGAGTTATCAGGGAGCCATGCTTGCTTGTTTGGAGGCAAACAGCATTTCTCTCTGGTCTAATTACTTAGAGATCCAATGTGCCCAGGCAAATATGCTGGTGAGATCTAGCTAGTCCCACAATGACTGTGGTAGCATGAGAGAATATTTATACCAGCCAGTACAGAATACATGGTCAGATAAACTGCTACATTTAAACTACCCCCTATCTACAAAGTGACCTGCAGGAGGCAATTCAGGGCAGATGCAGAGGCTTTTTTAGGTATCCTGCAATATATCACCAAAGGCTTTATTCATTTCCATCATTTCTGACTATAATGACTTTTTGTATATCAATTCTTATACTGGTTGTTGCTTTTTAATTACCAGTGTCATTATTTCTTTGAATTCATTGACATTTTTATCAGTGTCATTAAACATGCTGTCTCAAAGATGCTGGTGTTGTTTATGTCATCACTGTTGGATTAGTCATTATTTTCTTTTTTTTTTTTTTTTTTGCGCCCGCGGCCCGGGTCTCCTGGCCCACTCAGGATTCCGGGCCGGACCAAGGGATCGCCCGGCCGCCCGCGCCCGGCACGCAGGCACACCCCGCCCCAGGATTAGTCATTATTTTCAGCCCTACTTGCTGGCCTTGGGTTGATTTTTCAATTGTAAGTGAGGGGTTGCTTCTCTCTTTCCTGCAAGCAATACTAAATTATTGCTTATGCTAGTACAAAAGGTCTCTTTATTCACAAAGACAGTTAAAACTATGATTGATGAATTCCTAGATATCTGTCATATTTTCTGACTAAAAGCCTCAGTTGTCTTTAGGTTGATTATAATTCCTTACATCCTTAAAGGAGGGTCCCGCCATGGGACTGGATGGACCTAGGGCAAAAAATCACCCTGGTCATCACATGGGACAACCAAGTGTCCTGCACTAAGTTCTGAGAGCAAGGTCGGTAGCAAGCTCTGTTCTAATCCAAAGACAGAAAGCAAGGTCATAGAACAAGCTCTGTTCTGTACCAAAGATAGCAGAGGACTGAAAGGATGATGAGGGGATTAGAAATGATCAATCTTGCAAGGGGTATGCATTCTGGACTATATGGAGCAATCTCTCCAGGAAGGGTCACCTGATAAATTTAATTCCAGGAGTAAATGAAAGCCTGTCTCTCTTACTATGTTTATATAAAAATGACTAGAAATATTATTGAAATGATCTTTCATCAGCTGATGGAGCTTGGCCCCTGTTGGGTACTAAGCAGCTAGCCTTGAGGCCTGATTCTTCCCTACCATAAGGGTGGGACCCAGAAGTGGGCTGTTTTCAAGGTAATAAAACTTCCTAAAACCCAAACGGTTACATCCACAAGAGAACAACACCTGTATGTACAGGAAGGCTGTGCTGGGCCTTCTGACTACTTTGTTGCAATGGCTCAGGATGTTAGTTGTGCTTTGTATCCCCTCTACCTAGAAATGCATAAAATGCCTAAGCTATACTCAGTAAATGAGGCCTGCTCTCCAGAACTCCCCACTGCATTGGTGACTTTATTTCTTCCCTTTCTCAGCAGCGGAAAGGCAGAGTTTCTCCCAAGTCCATCCCTCTGCAAGACCTAGGGCTCCCTCATTCATGCTGGAGGCTGCTGGCCTGGACCTCTGACAGGCCCCCATGGCTGTCTTTTGTGAGGTGGGGAGAAGAGAGACAGTCGTTTTCTCCATATCCTCCTCTGGCACCCCCGGACATATTGGGCAGGCTATGGATGATAATGTCTGTGATGAGTCCTGCAAGGCCCAGACCAGAGTCCCGCCAGCCCCACAAGGTGGCTGTGAAACCATATCTGGTGTCTGCTTGGTCTTCTAGGCATGGGTGGTCATCCCCACCACTTCCTTTCTTGAGAAGCCATGGAATCAGACTGGACCAAGGAATTGCTCTTTACAGGAAGAAATGTCAGCCCTAGGCTTTACCAAGGGTTTTCTTTCTTTCTTTCTTTCCTTCCTTCCTTCCTTCCTTCCTTCCTTCCTTCCTTCCTTCCTTCCTTCTTCCTTCCTTTCTTCCTTCCTTCCTTCCTTCCTTCCTTCCTTCCTTCCTTCCTTCCTTCCTTCCTTCCCTTCCTTCCTTCCTTCCTTCCTTCCTTCCTTCCTTCCTTCCTCCCCCCCCCCCCCCCCCCCCCCCCCCCCCCCCCCCCCCCCCCCCCCCCCTCCCCCCCCCCTCCTTTTGCTGGAATATTCTGGGATCTTCTGAGGATTGGCCCTTTGAGGGTTAATTAGATTAAGGGATGATCAGAGAAAGTTGATCCTGATCTTAGACTCTAGTGTTGATGAAAGTCTCATCATGTCTTGGCTCCTGGTTCCAAAAGGTGGGTCTGGAGAGCATTAGGGGTAGATTTGTTCCCAGAAAGTTAATTGCCATGGGGTCCCTAACCTATCTGTCTGACTACACAACACCCAAGAGAATACAAGTGTCGGAGGTTCCACCCTATGAACCCAGGGACCTGGAGCAAGGTTTCCTGGTGGTTTTGTCTGTGTTATGGGAAGCTTCCTCCCATCTCACTGTTTTGAGATAAACAGCCTTTTCTTCTTGTACCATCCCCCCCCCCAATCCTTTTTTAAAGTATATATTTCTGACAGAGTTGATTTTGGTGTGGTGTGTGTGGAGTCAGTTGGCGTGAGGAGTGTGATGAGAAAAAATTAAAGCCTTAGATTGTCTAGAACAAGTAGTCATGCTTCCTTGTACATCAGCTGGAGGAGATGGTTTCCAGCCCAGAATGCAGCCAGGGAACTTATAGGATTCCAGTATCTGTTGGGGACTCCCCAGCTCCACCATATAATGATTTTGTTCATGATTTTGGTGGTTTTCTGCATGTCTACACCACCAGTGTTCTAGGGTTTTGTTGTGCTAGGGGTGAGATCTTGTAGTTAAGCTCCTGGGAAGGTGGTTAGGGATTAGTGGGAGGTTACCTCTCTGTTTCTATGTCTTTCCTTCCAAAATGACAGGAAGAGTAACTGTGAGCAGCATGTAATTTGTTGAATAGATCGATTGTAGAAAAAACTATGTTGCATGCATCAGGAACTGTGATGTAGGCACTTACTATTCTGCAAGTCTGGTGTGGAGGCTGTTGGGACTCACCAAGAAGGGATGGTTTCTTCTTCCCATTGGAGCTCTATCAAAAATTAAATAGACCCATCAATACCACCAGATGTATGCTTGATCTGGAATAGCGGAGCAACAAGAAGAAGGCCAACGGAGCCGGAGCGATAGCCCAGTGGGTAGGGCGTTTGCCTTGCATGCAGCCGGCCTGTGCAGGCCCAGGATTGATCCACGGCATCCCATATGGTCCCCCGAGCACTGCCAGGAGTAATTCCTGAGTGCAGAGCCAGGAGTAACCCCTGAGCATTGCCGGGTGTGACCCAAAAAGGAAAAAAAAAAGAAGAAGAAGGCCAAATATTATAAATTCTCAAGCACAAAAATTAACTAAAAAGCATTAATTATTTATAATACAAGTCCCATAATTTCAAAATGTCCATCATTTGCGAAAAATGAATGATTTGCTGTCTATCTTAGACAAAAAGGCAACAAACATATACTGGCACCTTTTTTCTCCTTATTTAACTACACTTGGAAAGCAAAAGCAGAATTAAACAAATCTAACTAAGATTACTGTGAAGAGAATTAAAGCGATGTATGTCGGGGAATGCCACCAGGCTTCCCAACAGTTTCGGGTCAGAGGTTCTCTTCTACCTCCAAGGACGCCGGGACGCAGATGAAAACTCACGAAGTCCGGTGCAGTTCCAAAAGGCTTTTAATAGTACAAAAGCTCTTCCACAGCACTCCAATATAATGAACAGACTTTAGCTCTGGTCTGAACTTAGACCATACAAAAGAGCCTAAGTCTTCCTCCAAAGAGAGAGGATCTCACCCGAGCTGAGTCCTACCTAGAAGAAGGAGCAAAAGGCCAAAGAGCAAAAAGCCAAAAGCCAAAAGCTGAGGCCGAGGAGCCAAAAGCCACAGGCCAGCCAAAAGCTAAAAGGCCCAAAAGGCAAAAGTTGAAGGAGCCTCAAGTCAGTCCCCTTATATACACCAAAGTAATCCAACTGGGAGGGTCATGTCAACAAAGAACTCTAAACAGAGTGTAGTGCCACACCCTATTGCAGGTATAAACAAAGGTTATGCCAAGGTCTAATTCTTTCTACCAAGATTATCTCTTATGTAAAACACTGGAGAGAGGGGCCTGGTATAAATTAATACATCTTAACTTCATGAGCTTCATGTAATCTAGATGGTACCCACAAGGTCATTCTTATTATTATCTGCACCAGGGTGATTCTGAGTATCTTGTTCTCGTGTACTGAAAGGGTCACATTCGCCTGCTTAGAGCAAACTAGTATGATCCTTCCTACAGTCTTCCTATAGTCTCAGCGTAGCCAGGGTGGTAGTCTCCTGGTAAATTCTAACTGTCCCACATTGGGTGCAGTGGGCATAAAGAGGAGCTGTGCCCAATCTAGAAAAACATAGAAGTCTCGTAGATGTATAAGTCAGAGGTTATTCAGTCAAGGTGACTTCTGTAACTGCCACACCCTCTAGCAGTGTTCACATAGAAGAGAGGTCTCACTAGAATGAAACTTGACTAACTAGATTAAGCTGGGAGTGGGCAAAACAACAAAACATCCCCCCCCCCCCCCCCCCCAAACAACCCACAACACCCCCCACCCCCCCCACCCACCCCCCCACCCCGCCCACCCCCCCACCACCCCCCCCCCCAACCACCAAACAAAACAACTCCACACCCCCAAAAAAACAAAGAACCGGGAGCCGGAGGACGCGACACTGAGACCACCCCACTTACGGAAAAAACTTAAAAAAACCTCCCAGAATAGCTAAACCTGTCCTCCAACAAATGTATAATAATGAGTATGCTAGTTTGAGAAGATAAGTTCAGGTTTATTTTCTACTTGTTTAAATGGATATAAACACTATCCCTAAGTAAACTCTCCTCCAGACTTTATCTTTGGAATTTTGGACAATATTCAGTGAAGTTAAGGGATTACTCTAAGTTTCAATCTCAGGAATCACTCCTGGAATGTTCAGGAACCATATGTAGTTCTGTGCAATCTAATCGATGCCAGTCATGTGCAAAGGAAGTATCCCATCCTCTCTATTATATCGCTGTCATAGTTTCTGACTTTACACTTGCATTTCCTTATTTTATATCTCATACCCCTTGTCACTTTGATCTTTATTTGCTTTTGTTTTTCACAGAGCAATTTATATTTTTATGGATATCTACTTTACCAAGCAGTTCTTAGTGTGTCTAGATCCACTCCCTGGATACTGGCCAACTAGGACAATTCAATTAAGTGGTTCAGTGCTCAAACGGCACTGAAGTGCTGCTACAGCAGTAGAGTGTGAAGCCATCAGGGACTGGTGATGTTGGTGTATTCCAGGGCTACACCAGGTGGTACTGGGGACCTTGGGATTTCCAGGGTTTGAACTGGGTCCAGATCCATGTTAGATCTATCACTGAGCCCAATTCTGTTTTCATTACTTACAGATGACTTTATTTATGCAAGTCTCACTGACAGCCAGAATGCCCAGCTGATGCTTCATTTCTCAGTTATGAAAAATAGTTTATAAAATACTGTTTTGTTAGAATCATTTCTTATAAGTCAGGATTAGCTAGTTATATAACTGTTGACTTTCACTGAAGTACTGCCTGGGAAGACATTTTGAAATCAGTTTCTCCATTACAGTCATCTGGAAATATTTTAAATAGCATTTTTGCTTATTCAAATAGAATTTACTAGGTCTTCATATAAATCTAGTCCATTTTGTATAGGGTCTTATGACCCATTACTATAATCTTTAAGCTCTGAAATTAATGTAAAAAAATCAATTCTAGCCATGTTTGTTTTTATTCTTCAACTTCTATCTTCCAGTTTAATACAAATTTTGCTAAATCACATTCTTCCTTCCCTTATATATTCTCTTTTCAGACCCTCTAAATTATGATATATATTATTTCATTTTATTTCTCAAAGGGTTCCGTGGTTTGAACTTAAGTCAGCTATATGCAACACTATCACCTTACTTTATGTCTCTGGCCCTTGTTATTTTTCTTGGAATTGCCTTCTCTTTATACAGGCATCTAAGTCTTTACCTATGTAGGTTATCTCCTTTTATTATCCTCATAGTTTGCATTTTATCTAGTTTAACTCACCTAAATTGTTGTAATTATTTCAGTCCTAAACACATCTAGTCCCCCGAGCACTACCATGAGTGATGCCTGACTAGTAGCTGATAATAGCTAGGTATAGAACAGTCCCCTAACTGAAACTTAGGGCTCAAGATGGTAAATGGTTTGGACACATATGCAGCTTACACCTAACACAGGTTTAATTCTGAGCACTGCATGTTTCCCTTGGTATCACCATGTGCTTTTCTAGAAACCACGGAGCACTGAAGGATATGGCACTGGAAGTCCCAGAACCAAACAGGGAATCCTACTCCACTGTGGATGGTATCCTCACATCCTCGATCTGGTCTGTTTGACTGAAAATGGCCTCTGAGCAGCACTGGAGAGCCCATGACTAAGTAAAACTTTATTCAAAAGGAATCAAAATCCAAACCCATAAAATATTTTGGGCATTAAAGAGAGTATGTTTCTGAGACTCACTACAGAGCTGTCTTAATAACTCAAGTCCACAGTCTTAAAATAAAAGAAAAATAGCCGATGCACCTTAAGAAAACTATCAAACTTTTTTGAAAAACAAGAAAAATAAAGAAAACTATCAAGTTTCTGCACTGGTAAACATACGCTTGCTAAAATTAAGAAAATGCATTTATGCATAGGGAGAAAACACAACTCATATATGTGAAAAGGGGCTTATTTCCAGGCTATATATATAGAGTACTCACAATATTCAAAAACAAAAAAACAACACTATCAAGAGGGGGAACAACATTCACCAAGAAAGATAGATAGATGGCTAGTAAGTATAAGGGAAAGTTTTTATCACTACTGATTAATAGAAAACTAAAAACCAAAATTATAATAAATGAATATTTGATAAAATTACAAGAGATATAGTTCATCACACTAAAAATATATAGTCAGAACAACCATATATTCCATTAACTTCACTCCTGATTTCTATTAAGAGGAACACAAAACACTAATTCATAGACATCTATACACTTATGTTCTTTGCATCATTACCCAATAGCTAAGATCCAGAAACAATCCAAATGACAGAATAATTGTGGAATATATGATTTTTACTCAGTTCTAAGAAAAAAGGAAATACCATTGATACAGCATGTATAGATCATAAAGGTGTCATCATAGAAAACAAATCAGAAGGAAAATAAAAACACATCACCGTTTCACTTGTATGTAGAATAAACCTCATCAGAACTCCACCCAGCAGACCATCCTATCACAGCCTGGCTCATCGAGATCCGCCCTGCTGCAGTCTTTTTTAATCCAGCCCAGGTATGCTGAATCAGAGACAGACAAGGAGCAGAGTTGCTACTGGCTGTCACTGTGCCCAGCCACTCATGAGGGCCCTGGAGGGATGGCAGGTTCTAGCCCTGGCCCGCCACCCCAGCAGAGCCTCACAACAAGCCAGACGAGCCCCCACTCCATGAGGGCCGCCATTTTCCACATCCGGACTTCCCCACTCGTCACCACTCCACCCAGCAGACCAGCGGCTGCACGGTTCATCAATAAATGCTGGATTTTGAGATGACTACAAGAGTATGCTTCCTGCATGGCAGAGCCTGGCAAGCTACCCGTGTTGTATTTGATATGCCAGATACCAGTAACAATTATAGACCTCATTCCCACGACCTGATGGAATGGTTTGAGGCTCTTTATGTTCCTGGAGCAAGCAGGTGCCCTTGGGCTCTACTTGTATGAGACAGGTCATATGGAGATGTTACTGGTGCCCGCTCGAGCAAATCGACAATGAATGGGAAGACAGTGATCAGTGATCAGTAGAATATACAATAGCCAATTAAAGCTAACCCCTTAGTTTTGAAAACAGAACTGAGTTTGCCATATTGGCATGTGGGGGCTGGGAGATTTAGTAAACATAGATAGATGAGAAGAGATCAGGGACAATGATAGAACAATTTTAATACTTGGTAATAAGTGTATTGCAGTAACAGTGTATATTTAAGCATAAATATTTTCATTGTTGCTAATGGCTTTGTCAATTAAAAAATCTTATTCTACTTGTATTTAAAAAAATAGCCTATTTTAAGTAACAAGCATATAAAATTATAAACAAACGTGATAAAATAAAATACAAATATATTTTTTTTTTTCTTTTGAACAAAGAAATGTTTTTTTTTTGTCTTTTTCCTTATCTATTATAAGGTATGTGTCAGGAGCTCTGCCTGGGTCCCCGACAGTGCCGGGAAGCGAAGTTCCCTTCTACCTCCAAAGCCGGCAGGGAAGGGATGAATACTCAGGAATCCGATGTAGTTTTAAAAGGCTTTACTTATCACAGGTTCAGGCATACAAGCAGCAATAGTCAGCAATAGGAAAAACCCTATGCTTAGGATTCCCAGATAGAACCCCAGACACGTGTAGGCCAAGATGGCGGCCACCACGTGTTAAGGCCCTGTAAAAGGAGAAGAAGACAAGACTCCCAAGAAGGGTGAGAGCTCACAAAGAGAGAGCCCCCAAAAAAGCGTGAGAGGAAGGAGGCTAGTATTATACCCCTGCAACTCAGACCTCCCTCCCACTGTTATGGAAAGCAGGGAGGGTCAAATGCCCTTAGGTAATCCCTCCCTGCACCTCACCTAGGCCCTTTTATATGCTAATGTTTTGAGCCAAGATCTGCCTGGAAATGCCTTTATAGGGTAGAGAAGGAGGTTTCTGAGATGGCATGTCTCTGTACCAAAGACTAATACTAATGCCAGTTAAATATTTCTCCAAGCCTTCACAAGCCTCTTCTACTTCATGGTAGTTTTGTATTTTAGTTGCTTTTGAGTATATCAGGGAGCCATGCTTGTTTGCTTTGGAGGCAAACAGCATTTCTCTCTGGTCTAAATACTTAGGGATCCAACATGGCCAGGCAAATATGCTGATAAGATCTAGTTAGTCCCACGATGATTGTGGTAGCATGAGAGAATATTTACACCAGCCAGTACAGAATACATGGTCAGAAAAGACTGCCACATTCAGACTACCCCCTATCTATGAAGTGACCTGCAGGAGGCAATCCAGAGCAGATGCAGAGGCCTAGGCTTTTAGGTGTCCTGCAACAGGTATGCAAATATTTTCTTGCATTTTGATGAGTGTCTTTTAATCATAGTCTATGTTTCTTTTGCCGTGAGTGATCTTTTAACAATTTCAATATTTCTAATTCATTGCTAGAGAATGTTTCTACTTTTGGTCATTAATTCCCTTTAGCAATATTTCTTACCTTTCCTTGTGAAAGTCTCTCACATATTTTATAAGTTTATTCCTACACATGTAAATGTGGTAGTGTGTTAGTTGTTGTGGGCACCCACATGGCAGAGCTAAGACTCTATCAAGTTTACTGAAGTGCTTGAAAGGCTTTGAGGTGCCTCAAACCCACTGCCTCAAATATGAAAGAGACATGTTTTACAGCGTAGGTCATATTCTCAGCTCAGGATATGGCTTAATATTATTTTTATTCCATGTTAGTTTTCTTAATTTTGTTTGTTTTCTGTTGGGGTGACACACTTGGCAGTGCTCAGTGCTGTCTTATGCTTTGGAATCCCTCCGGCTGGTTCTAGAAGGGCTATGTGCAGTACAAGATTTCAGCCATCAGCAAGACAATTGCCTAAAACCCAATACTATATTTCTGTTTTTTCTTCTATTTAACTGTGTACAGACACCTAATATGCTTTTGTGAATTAGTTTTATTGCCTGATATTTTACCATTTATGGTATTTTTTAGGGAAGATCTTTAGAAATTTCTATGTGTATTTTGCCAGGTGTAAATGTGGCTATTTTACTTCTTTTCCAATTCAGATATACCTATTTCTTCTTGTTGCTTGCTTTGACAATGTCATCAAATATTATATTGAATATATCAGGTTTTAGATTAGGCAAACTTTTATTATGCCTGCTGTTCGAAAAAATAAAGCTTTCAGTCTTCTCTCATTCAATATAATGTTACTCGCCCATTTCTATTAACAGCAAATTTTACTATGACTAGCATCATTCTATTAAATTATACTGAGCACTTTTATCAAAAATGGATATATAATCTAATAAAATACTTTTTCATGACATTGATATCATCATATGATCTGTGTCATATTTTGTTCGTAATGTGTATTAAATTTATTTATTTTTCCATATTTAATCATCACAGCATTAGTAAAATTAGACCAATATGGTCATCAAGCATAACTATTTTAGTGTACTGTAAAATGTTCTTGAAATTGGTATCAGGTTTAAGTTAGCCTTATACAAAGAGTCTGGAAGTATATTTCACTTTGTATAAGAATTTTTGCAATATAGATAAGTTTAGTGTTTTCTTCCATTAAATTCTTTACGTTAGGTATTGTGATTTATACTTTCAGTGTTAGAATTTAATCACACAATGTTCCAACAGAATGTACACAAATCCACTGGAGCATCTGATTTCCTTCACCATTGTCCCAGTCTCCCAACCCTTAACTGCCTCACCCCTATCTTTCACCACATCTTCCCAATACGGTAAGCTCAGTTGATAGACAAGTTTTCAGTAACTCATTTTGAGGGTTAATTAGAATGTTCTAGTGAAACCACTAGATCCTAGGATTTTATTTTTTAACAAAAAAAGATGTTTTATTTTTTTCACTTAATATTATATTTCTAAGTTTCATTTTTACTTGAATGTTTCTATGGGTCAAAGAACTTGTCCATTTTCTTTGGATTTTCCACTTAGGCTAAAGAAAGTTTACTATAAACTCTTATCACCCTTTGACTTTCTTTATATCTCCTGTAACATCTCCCCCTTTGTCCTATTTCATTTCTCATTTCTCTTTTTAGATAGCTTTGTACCTGTTTTGCAATCTTTTTTCTGTTTTTTTCTTTTGAGAAGAAACATTTTGTTATTTAATCTTTTGTGCTGCAGTTATTTCTAATTTAATTCTTTTCTCTAGACCTTTTTATAATTATCTTTATCCATTTTGTTGGTTTGTGATTCACTTGTTACTCATTTACCAGTTTCTCTGTAAAATCTTACAATTTGCTGGATATTTTTCTTCTTCAGAAATTGATGAGCTTATGCACAGTAATTCTTTAATCATATGCTTTTTTTTTAGTATCTTTGGTTTGTTTGCTTTTTAGGCCACAACTGGCAGTGCTCAGTGCTTATCCCTTGCACTTAGTTCAGGGATCACTTCTGGATGACTTGTGAGACTATGAGTGATGTTGAAGATCAAACCCAGGTTAACTGCTTGCATGTGCCCTACTCACTGTACTATTGGTCCATCCCACGATTTTTTTCTTTTTTTTTATTTTTATTGTGCCACAGTGAAACATACAGTTGCAAAGGTGTTCATACTTGGTTCTTGGTAATGCAGTATTCCAGCACCCATCCCTCCACCAGTGCCCCATCCCCACCACCAGTACACCCACACCCCCTCCCACACACCCCCCAGGCTGCCTCAATAACAGGTACCCCCTTTTCCTCTCTTTCTGTCTCTCTCTCTGACTCTGCATCTCTCTCCCCCTTCTTTACATGTTGTGGCTAGCCTTGCAGACATTTAGGGTATATCATCTAAGTGTCTTTCTGTATATTCAATGGTGAGTTCTAGTCTGACATTAACATTTCCCACACTCAGTAAAACACTGGTATATATATATATATATATATATATATATATATATATATATATATATCCCATTAATGAATGCACTCATTCTATATCTATGTTTTTCCTTCTGACTAATTTCACTCAGCATTATAGTCTCCATGTCCATCCATTTGCAGGTAAATTTCTTAATTCCATCTTTTCTGACAGCTGCAGAGTATTCCATCATGTAGATGTACCACAGTTTCTTTAGCCAATCCTCTGTTCTCGGGCACTTAGGTTGTTTCCATATTCTATCTATTATGAATAGTGCAACAATGAATAAAGAAGTACAGTTAGTGTTTCTGCTATGTGATTTTTGGTCTCTAGGATATATTCCCAGGAATGCTATTGCTGGATCAAATGGGAGCTCAACATCTAGTTTTTGGAGGAATGCCTATATTGTTTTCCAAAAGGACTGGACCAATCAACATTCCCACCAACAGTGGATGAGAGTCCCTTTTCCCCACATCCATGCCAGCACTGGTTGTTCTTGCTATTTTGGATATAAGCGAGTATCTGTGGTGTGAGATGGTTCCTCATTGTTGTTTTGATTTGCATCTCCCTGACAATTAATGATGAATAGCACTTTTCATATGCCTTTTGGCCATTCAAATCCATCCCAAATTTTTAATATCCTGTATCATTCTTGCTAGCTTCTTTTCAAGTATTTAAAAAATTTCTCTACTAATTTCTTGTTGATCTGGTACTTTTCAGTAATAGAGTAGTTTAGACTCCATATATATTACATTTTTCTAGTTACTTTTTGGTAGCTGGTTTCTTGTTGTATAACTTTCTGATTAAAATATACTTGATAGGATTTCAAATTTTGTGAATCTATCACCACTTATTTTGTGTATGAAAATGTAATATCTTAAAATACTTCATGTAGACAGGTGCAGAGACTCTCTAGACAATAGCAAAAGATGAAAAAATAACTCACAATTAATGAACAGACAAGATATAGTTGGGATGAAGTCAAAGGAACAACATAAGGATCATTGGGGTCCCAGAGGGGTAGGAAGAAAATCCTGATGAAGAAGCAATATCAAAGACATCATTGCTGAGAAGTTCAGAGAATGAAAAAGTGCTTGTTCCCAGATTCAGGAGCCCTGAATCTTTTAGGGTATGGGTTAAAAGAAATCCAAATAAGAATATGCCAAAACACTTCCTATTTAGAATTACAAAAACGAAAGATAGAGATAGAATACTTAAAGCAGAAGAAGGGTCAAAGAATGAAATCATTCAGAGGAACATCCCTAAGATTCAGACCAGAGTTTTCAAATGAAGCACCTACGAATACAATGATGGGATAGCATGAAAAGATTCAATGAAATGAAAATATCACTAAGAATTCTTTACCTGGCTAGAACACACATTCAGATTTAAAGGAAAGATATACAATGTTATGGATAAGCAACAGATAGGAACTTCAACATTCAAAACCAACTTTAAAAGAAGTACTAAAGGATCAAATGTAAGATTTAAAAAAAAAACTCCAACGCAGAATAACCTTATTCAAGAAAATGGCAAAATAAACCCATGACATTAATCTCTCTTAATGGCAATAGCCTAAATACACCAATTAAGTGAGACAGATGGAAAAATGGATTGAAAAACTAAATCCAATATTCTGCTTCCTACAAGAAACACATCTGAATAATCAGAGCAAACACAAATTCAAAGTCAAAGTCTGGAAGACAATTCTGCATGCAAACAACTCCTCCAAAAAGGCAGAGGTAAACATATTAGTATCTGACAACATAGTTTTCAGGCTTAAAATTGTTAGAAAGTACAGTGAAGGCCTTTTTGTTAATAATTAAGGGATATGTATATCAGGAAGAAATTACACTCTCAACATATATAAACCCAATGAGGGGCCAGTAAAATACTTAA
Organism: Cryptotis parvus; assembly: GCA_021461705.1. Classification (NCBI taxonomy): domain Eukaryota; kingdom Metazoa; phylum Chordata; class Mammalia; order Eulipotyphla; family Soricidae; genus Cryptotis; species Cryptotis parvus. The sequence goes on from JAJIBD010011340.1 coordinate 46,153, forward strand.
AACAACTGCTAATATATTCCATAAAAGACATTGACAGTAGCACAATACTATTTGGAAACTTCAGCACTGCTCAATCAACTATTGATAGATTGATGAGACTGAAACGCATCAAGTAAATACTGGCCCTGAAGGAAGAAATGGAAGAAAGAGGGCTGGCAGATATATAAAGGGCTTTTCACTAGAAATAAAAGCAGAGCACACATTTTTCTGGAGGGCACATGGAACATTCTCCAATATAGACCACATGCTGAGCCAGAAAACATACCTCAATAAAATCAAGCATATAAAAATTGTGTCAACTATTTTTTCACACCATGATGTACTGAAAATGGAAGTTAACCACACATAAAAAAGAGTCAAACCAAACACCTGGAAACTGAACAGCTCACTGTTGAACATCAAGAGGGTCATAGAAGAAATAAAAGAAGGGGCCAGAGCGATAGCCCAGCGGGTAGGGCGTTTGCCTTGCACGCAGCCAGCCTGTGCCGGCCTGGGTTCGATCCCGGCATCCCATATGGTCCCCCGAGCACCGCCAGGAGTAATTCCTGAGTGCAGAGCCAGGAGTAACCCCTGAGCATTGCCAGGTGTGACCCCCAAAAAAAAAAAAAAATAAATAAAAGAACTACAAATATTCCTGGAAACAAATGTAAATGAAGACACAAACTATAAGAACTTGTGGGATACAGTGAAAGCAGTGTTAAAAAGGAAAATTCATAGCTCTGCAAGCATTCATCAGAAAAGAAGAAAGGGCCAACAATAATAATAACCTTCACAGCTCAAAATCTTAGAAAAAGACCAACAAAAGGAGACCAACCAAGGCATAAAGAAGGAAATAATAAAACAGCTGAAATCAACAAGTTGAAGGCCAAAAACACAATCCAAAAGATTAATGCAACCAAGAGCTGGTTCTTTGACAAAATAAACAAGATCGACAATTCACTTGCAAGTCTAGCAAGGGGAAGGAAATGGACAAATGGACAAATTACTGAAGTCCTATAGCATTCCACAACTGAAACAAGATGAGCTGCAATACTTGAATAAACCTGTCACCATAGAGGAAATTCAAACAGTAATTAAAAGTCTGCCCAAACACAAAACACAGGTCCATATGAATTCACCAGTTAATTCTTACAAACTTTTAAACAGGACCTACTGCTAGTTCTTTTCCAGCTTTTCCAGGAAATAGAAGAAACATACACTCCCAAATAAATTTTATGAGGAATATAATCAGAATACCCAAAGTAGACAGAGACATCACAAAGAAAGAAAACTACAGAACAATCTCCCTCATGACACAGAGGCTAAGATCTTCAACAAAATACTAGCAAAAAAGAATCCAAAGACTCATCAAAAAGTTTATGCATCATGACCATTTAGGAATCATCCCTGGAATACAAGGATGGATCAACATTGTACATCATAACAATGAGAGAAAAATAAAAGAAAATTCATGATCATATCAATAAATGAATAAAAAGCATTTGACAAGGTCCAACACCCCTTCATGATAAAAACTATCCATGAAATGGGAATCGAAAGAACCTTCTCAATATAGCTAAAGCCATCTAACAAAATTCCACACTGAGTATCATTCTCAATGGGGAAAAACTGAAAGCCTTACCATATTATTGGGACAAGACAAGGTTGCCCAATCTCAACACTTCTATTCAATATAGTAATTAAAGTATTTGACATAGAAGAAGTCAAGATATCATTATTTGCAGATGACATGATATTTTAGCAAGAAAATCTTAAACTCTCTACAATAAAGCTCCTAGAAACAATAGGTACCTATAGTAGAGTGGCAAGATACAAAATCCATATCCAAAAATCAATGGCTTTACTATATACAAACAATAAAAGAAGAAAAGGATATTAAGAAAATGACCCTATTCACAATTGTGCCACAGAAAATCAAATACCTAGGAATTATTTAACTAAGAATGTAAAGGACCAATCCAAAGAAAACTAAGGAAAGCTGCATCAAGAAATAAAAGAGTGCATGAGGAAATGGAAAGACATTCTCTGCTCATAGATCGGGAGAATTAAAATTGTCAAAATAGTAATACTCCCTAGGTCTTAGTACAGATTCAATGCGAAGATTCAAGCTATGACATTCTTCAAAGAAATGGGCCAAATGATCTTGATATTTGTATGTAATAATAAACCTCCATGAAAATCTAAAGAAATCCTTGGGAGAAAAGATGGGAAGTACCACTTTCCCCAAGGTCAAACTATACTACAAAGCACTAGTAATTAATACAAAATTTTGATTTGTTCAGCCTTTTTGGAAAACATTATGGACATTCCTCAAAAAACTAGAAATTGAGCTCCGATTTGACCCAACCACAACACTCCAGGGAATATACCCTGGGAGGCCAAAAACACACAGCAGAAACACCATCTGCACTTTTATGTTCATAACAGCACTGCTCACACTAGCCAGCCTCTGGAAACAATCAGAATGCCTGAGAACAGACAACTGGATAAAGAAACTTTGGTACAGCTACACAATTGAATACTATGCAGCTGTTAGAAAAAAAAATTATCATATGTTGCCAAAATCCACGTCCAGGCAAAACATGGATTAGAAGTTCTTGTCAATAGGTGGAATCAACCACAAGTGTGTGGGAGTCATGGTTTAGGTAAGACAGAGAAGGGAACAATTGGGTTGAGTTACAGGTACTGAATAAAATCTTCCAATCACTGCAGAAGTTATCTCTGGGCAGATAGCATAGAATAAGTTTTGAGCATCATCGGGTGTATACCAATCCCTTCCCCACAAATGTGTCTAATAATGTGTGATAGATTTTCTCAAGGACTTCTTCAGTATCAGATAATTTCAGTACAACAACTTATTATGTTTTGATTATACATAGTATGCCTCTAGATAGGTTGATGTATTCATGTAGCAGAAAGAGCATAATCATTTTTAGGAAAGGGGCATTATATTTAACAAATTTTAAAAAACAGGATATATACAGGTTATATTAAATTATTTGCATTTCTATAATGATATTAGATAATTACATTATTAAAATTCAAGCTATTGTCTTTACATTTTATAAAACAACTTTATGAAGAAATCATAAAATTGGATTTGCCAATATTTTTTAATTCAAATCATCTTAAACATTATCATTAATATATAAAACAAATAATGGATTTTTTAAGTAATATAGACATGAAATTATTTTAGAAGTGGTAATATTTATATATAGTAAATAGTTTATATGTATATCTATTTTTTTCTAAAAATGTAGGAAATATACTGGATATATAACTATGATCAGTTATACCGGAATTAATATAAATTTAATATATTTTACTGTTTGATTCAGGAGAAAAAAATAAATTAGTGTTAATATTTCCTTTTCACTTTAAAGAAAAGTTAATTATACATATGAGTGATTATATATTTTGAAGAGGTTTTATTATTATATTATTCTCCTAATAACTTTTATGTTTTAAATCAAATTTAACAGTCAACATGCACTCTCAGTGGATACTGAGGCATTGCATTTGTATCTAGAGTTCAACAGGCTAGTTTTATATTCGCAAATTAGAACATTATTTCTAAGAAAATACTTTTTTAGTATAGAAGTTAAAAAGATGGCTTTGCAAACAGACTGTTGAATTTTTACTGCATACCAACACGTAAATTAAAACATTTTTTTTTTTATAATACATTGCTTTCCATTGTAATATTTGATGTTTAATTATTATAGCTTAAAATGAATGAATTAAAATGATTCAATAATAATAACCTTATGTGTTTACCTTTTCTTTGATGCTAGATATAAATTTTTCACTTTAATATTGTTAGCTAATAATTTTACAAATTTATTAAATTTATTCACAATTTAAAAGAAAATGTATGCTAGTTTGTATTTGAAAGTAGGATTTGGTTTTCTGTAGTAAAAATATGTAAGCCAAAGAAAATCACATTTAAACTTTTAGGGGGATACATTTTAATAAAATACATGTGATCACATATACATAAAATAAAATTGGAAGAAATAGTTTCTATTATTTAGATTTTTTTTAGATTAAAATATATATTTCATTATATACAATATGGTAAGTTATCAAAGGAACAAAAAATATAACATCAAATCCAATATTATCTGAAAATATAAGCATTAGTTTTCTACCTACTTGAGAAAATACTCCTTAGAGGAAAATGGTTGCTGAAAAATATTTCCACAAACTTTGTTGAATACATTTTGAATACGATTTTAATTCAAATACTGAAAATAAATTCTGTACAATGAGCATAGAGCTGAACTACGGCTTTCAAAAAATGCCAATTCTGCACTCTACTGAGTCATGATGATAGAAGATGCATCACTTTTTATGTAAATATTTCATTACTAAGTGGCAAGAAAATACCATACAAATAAGGTAATACAAAATATTGTGGAAAAAAAACAGGGCACGAAATCCATTTTAAGCTGATATTGAATTTGACAGGAAGGGATATCAGAAGGAATAAAAGGTATTTTTTCTCCTTTTATAAAATTTGGACACCACGATCTACAATAATTTTACAAAAGTTTAGGCATGCAATGCTTCAACAACTCTTTGGTTGCTAAGCAAGTACACTGGATCTTGCCAGATTTTTTCCCAGCATATTTTCTAGAAGAATAAACATTATTCATGAAATAATTAACAATATGTTATACCTTTGTAAAAAATTTTCTATTTTCAACTTTACTGAATTCAAATAAATAGCCACGAATGAAGATCTGTGATAGTGATTTAGTGAAAGTAAAACAGCTCTTTGTTAACAAAAGATACAGATCAAATTATGAATCTTGTGTCTGAAAAATATTGCTGGGGCTATATTTTAATAAATTTTAATAAATCTCATAGTCATAAAATCTTTGAATAACTATTTTAAATAAATATTTAAACAAATTTTAAACTTCATTTA